>JACYFF010010365.1:111854921-111883910 GCA_017589665.1 Selenicereus undatus | reverse complement strand
CATACATACATATATATATATATATATATATATATATGTATGTATGTATGTATGTATGTATGTATATTTTATATATATATATATATATATTTTATGTTAAACTTTTGGACACATCATTAAATATTGGTATCAACTCGAATATTGCAGCTACTATATAACATACTTTTAATTATAAAAGAAAAGTATTGGCATAAAATGCTCTCAATAAATTAGACCGTCAAAAATTGACAAAATGTAGATATGTTTAACTATCTTATCATTATTATGCACGTGCTTGGTCTTATGGGGAAGAAGAAAAAAATATGAGACTGTATTACATTAAGATCTGTAATTGTGGATTATTTCTTTAGTTCGATAAATTTAAACTCATTAATGAGTAGTTGAGTACGCAATTATTAGGCGAGCTGATGGATTGCTCTAAGCCACAAAGAGATGTGACAAATAATATGGACCGATGAGTATAGAAGGGATAACTTATTATGCTTTTGAGCTTTGATTGAGCGTAAAAGGGACAACTTATTATGCTATTAATTGTATCGTAGAATTAATATATAGTAACGCTGGAAAATATAAACATCTTTTTATTATTTGTTGTTTCCTAAATTATATAATTTTTAAAATTCAGTTCCTATATCATAAATCATAATTTTGATTTTTTTTTCCTTTATTGGACCCGATTTTTATGCTCTCGACTCAATTAATATGTTTTTTTTAATATCTAATTCCATTTTAAGAAGACATTGTATTACTTAAAGACATATTCTCTCATATTTTATATTTTAAATTTGGTTGAAACAGATAAATCAGTAAAAGACACCCATTATAAAGCAAGCTAAAAAACACATAACAATCCTGAACATCTTGTTTAAGTAACAACATGATATTGGTTAAGCTAAATAAAAAAAATAATTATCATGAGCAACTAAATACCCTATTTGTAGAAACACTATGTACTCTTGATATAAATGCAATTATTAGAAGTAATATACAGATCAACAGCTAAAAAAATAATTGAATTTTTACATGAAGATCAAAACTTACAGAAGAAGAAAGACTATAGGTGGTGCTAACAAAAATAATTGAATTCTTACATGACGATCAAAACAAATGACCTGTTGAAAAATCCTCGTATATTTATATCGAATTTATAATGAGTATCAGTAAATGGTTTTCGCAAAAGTTTAGGGTGGGCAGGGTTTTCTGTGTGTGCTGATTTGCAGGTCGTGCTTTGTTGGGCTGTGGCGACATAAGCGCCCTTGGTCTGCTCAGGTATGTCTCTACTCCCTCTTTATTTCCTATCCCCCCTTTCCCCTTTCCTCCTCCCTCGATTACTCAGTAAATGGTTTTCGCAAAAGTTTGCCCTATAACCTTTTTTCTAAAACCGTCTTGGTGGGTCATATAGAATCAACCTCTCTATGGGTAGCAATACCGGTAGAGGTAAGGTTGCCTACAGCTGGATCTCCCCAGACCCCGTGTAAGCGGGACCCACACTGGGAGTGTTGTTGTTGTTGTTGTTGTTGTTGTATAATGAGTATCAGTATATTTAAACAGATATTTGTAAAGATCGTTATAGGTTATGGTAAGTGCTTGGGGGGAGGGGGGGAGGAAGATTAGGATAAGTACATGGATGAAATACCATTTTGACCTTTGAATTAAGACTTGAAAAACTCC
The DNA here is from genome assembly GCA_017589665.1 of Selenicereus undatus. Lineage (NCBI taxonomy): Eukaryota > Viridiplantae > Streptophyta > Magnoliopsida > Caryophyllales > Cactaceae > Selenicereus > Selenicereus undatus. The sequence continues at coordinate 111,882,239 of JACYFF010010365.1, read as the reverse complement.
CCCAAAAAAACAAAAAAAAGGAGGTTCCACCATCAATTATGATGGTGTTAGAGTTAGTGAACACCTTCACTAATGAGAACAAAGTGGCAATTTCTTATGTGATATCGGGAGTACATACTCTCATTATCTATATGTATATATTTTTTATGTATGTATTTATCATATATTTATTTTTTTAATATATATTTGACGATGTGGCTCGTGGGAGTATATGCTTTCAGGAGTATGATATATATGCTGGAACAAAGTCACCCCTCCAAACTCACATTTCCCAATTTGCCCTCTCATTTTGACCAAAACTATCCAGTACCCTCTCCCCTGTCATCACGTGACAGGTGGCACGCCCCACTTTGGTCCCGCTTATGTTAATAATTTTATTTTTTAAAAAAATCGAATTTTTTCTGCTCACTCTACTTCCTACAAAATAAATATTCTATTAAATAATAATAATAATAATAATAATAATAATAATAATAATAATAAGTCTGAAGAGCCAAATGCAAGTTGCAAAGCAGAAGTTGAGGGCGTAATTATGCGCAGCATTTTCCCACTCTTCAACCAGCAACATCACCACCACCGGCGTGAATCTCCGGCGAGGAGAGAGAAAATTTTTGATGGGGTCGGACGAGTCAAACCCGGGTCTGCTCCGAGTCTTGGTGGATCGGTGCTCCGAGTTGGAGGCGAATCAGGCGAGTCTCAGGGCACAACTCGTCCAGCTTGCTGCTGAGGAGGAGCAGAGCAGGGAGAGAGAGAAAGTTAATGAGGAGCTGACGTCATATTCCGGCGGGCTGACGTTCCCCGGAAACTTCAGGGGTCGGAGTCCGTACGGTCACGTGCTCCGGTCCATGGGTCACGCTGTTTATGTCACCAGAGCTCCTTCAGGGGAGATCATATTTTGGCGAGTGATTGAGTTTTTTTTTTTTTTCCCCCGTTTTTTGGTTCGTGTTTGATTTGTTGCAGTTTGAGTTGGATTGGATGATACCCTTTTGGTTAATATGCTGTTTTTTCCCCCTGATTTAATGGAACAGTTGGATTAGGGCTATTAATTTGTGTAGAGTAGTGCAAATTTGTTGAAACATAGTGTGCTTAAAAAGGTGATTTTGAGTTGTATTTGTCATGGGTAATCTTTGTATGGATGTGATTGAAGGTAGTTGAATGATTGACGAAGCTTCCCTTATTTGGTTTAGTTGCTGAGATAGGTTAAGATAGATTTATAGTAGTTGATGATTTGCCAAACTTGGAAATTTCCACGAGAAGTTTACTGGGTGAGGAGTTGTGATCCAATCTAAGAATTTGTGGGTGCTTTATCGAGAAAAAAGTTTTTTCTGGGGGCAAGAAAGTATGTCTTGACTGATTCTGTTTCCACGGGACGTCTTTGATATGTTTTGTTGAACTTGTGTAATTTGACTGGAAGATTATGGATAAGTAAGAACAGTATCAATAGTTGAATGGTTTAGATGATATGCAGCTGGCCTCCTTCACTATCTGTTAGTTGACTTTATGAAGTCAGTTGAATGAAATTCTGGTTTGTATATTTACTTGGTAACTCTTTCGATAGTTTCTGTTTGTTATCACCAAATTTGACGGACATAATCAATCTAGAACTCGTGAAGATTCTTATTCAATGGGTGAATTCATGATTTCCTGCCCTTTTTTTTTTTGAAGCAGGAACACAAACCCATCAGGCCATCAGTGCTTATGGGTGCTTCATGTTCCTAACAAGTGTAATGTTGTGGAATGTTTCCAATGTTATGTTCTATAGTCTTTGTTTTTACACGTACATAATTGTGTGCTGTTAGCTGGTTTCTAACCTGATGTTGCTAAGGATGCTGCTCACCTAGATCTGTAATATTCTGTCCACAGGAACCATTCTGCGGAGAGGCTTTATGGATGGAAAGATTATGAAGTAATTGGGAGGTGTTTCTGGGATTTTCTTATTGAAGAAGAATATGCAACGGCCATCAACAAAATCATGGAAAAGTTACGTTTTAGTCAATCGTGGTCAGGTCAGTTCCCTTTTAAGAAGAGGTCCGGTGAGATTTTTATGGCGATAGTGACTGAGAGCCCAATGTATGAGGATGGTCAGCTTGTTGGTGTTATTACTGTTGCAAGTGATGCGGCTGTCTTTAATAATGTAAACTCAAACCAACCTAGAGAACCCGGGTTTAACATGAAAAGGATTCAGTGGCAACCAAGGCCACAGATTGCGTCAGTACCACAGATGGCTTCCTCTATTTCAGATCTGGTGCTTATGTGTTACTCTAACATTTTCCTTTTCTTTATTCCGTCGTATTCATTTTCTGCCCCAGTTGCTCAAAGAGTGTTGCTGATTTGCTGTGACTGATTAGGCCTCCAAAGTCCTATCACGTAGGCGTGGAGATGATGTTTCCGGAGATGGAGAGGGGTCTGTTTCAGATGCTGAAGAATCACGTCCTGCTAGGCAGGGTATAGATGTAAGGCTTCTCCTTGCTCTTTTGGGTTGCCTGTAACCTTTGTTTCCACTATTGCACGATTATTTAGTTGTGATCTCTGCTTTTTATTGCAAATATCAAGCTTTTGAGAACCTTTATGGTTTGCAGGTAGCTAAGAACATAAGTGAATGTAATTGCCACAAGGAGGAATCTGTGATGGCTCAACCAGCAAAAATTGTACTTCTCTGCCCTCATACGCTTTCATTGAAATTGAGATCAAATTGAAGAATTCAGTGGTACTTCGATTTTGAATCTTTTAAAGAAGCTGTCACAGTGGGACACACATTAGAGCACTTCCAACGGCCTGATTTTTTTGGCTCGCCTGTCTTGGGGCTTGAGCCGAGCCGCCTGAGCCCGTGAACGGCTCACGGGTCGGCTTGTGGCCGTGAGAACGGCTCAAGGCTGCTTTTTCTTGCTTTTTTGTTTTTTATGTTTATTTTAATTGGTTTTTTCTTTTTTTTTGTGGGATATTAAAAAGAAGGATGTGTGTTGTAGGGTGGGTCCATGAATATTATTTTATTTTGTGAGCAAAAATGGTGAGCCTCACATTGAAGAGGGAGAGAATTGTGAGCCAAAAAATTGGCTCATAAGTAGATGTAGCATATATAGGCCCCACTAGTGAGCAAAAAAATCGGCTCACCACTGGGAATGCTCTTTACTTATTGAGCTCCTTTAATCATAGTCTTGTATAATTTAGGTTTTGACCTCGAAGTTAGAATGTAAATTTCTTATCTGTGTGTACTATACATGTATTCTTTTTTGTTTTATGTCTTATAATATTCCCTTTAAAACTAGACTCCGACCTTCTATTTCAAACTCGCATGGGGAAAAAAAACAAAAATCATTCCTTGTACGCTTGAGTAATCGAGTGAATGCAGTATATGGGTATTTATTTGGTACAATCCAGAATATTAAGGATGTCTAGCAATGCAGAGTGTCAGTCACTAGTTATCATAGAGTAAGAATATTTTGATAATTGGCTTGTGTGGAATGATTACAGGCAGCAAAGTTGTTGGCCAAATTTCAAATTAAGAGCAATGGCAACAACGGAGAAGCAAGTGATGGCAACTTTATGCGAAACAGTTTCATGCAGAGGGCAAAGCATGAGCCATGTTGTAGCCAAGGTTCCACAGAAACTACGTCACATAATCCTGCCGCCAATGTCAGAGGTTCTTCATTTCCTGGTAAAAGAACGTATGCACATGTGAATGAAAATATAATGTCCAATGGCAATGCTTTAGAAGAGGCCCCTACAAGTGAATCCTTCTCAAAGGAAGGCCATGAATGTTTTAAGGAGCCTAAACTACAAACCTCTTTGCCAACATTAGGCTTGCAAGTCGGTGATAAGGGCACAGAGTCTGAGTTGGAAAATCCAAAAGCAGGGGAAGTAGAAGATGCTGCTGAACGACAAGGAGCTAGAAATCATGCAGGTTCTGGGGAAAGTCGTGGTAGCAGCCCTGGAAGTTCATCTAGCAAAGGCGAAAATGATTCAAATTCAATGGTTGATCCTGATATCCGCTGGGAGGACCTACAGCTGGCCGAGGAAATTGGGCAAGGTCAGCTTGATCATTGAATCATGTTATTTACGTCTAATTGTATGAGGCATCCTTGAGTGCTTTAATATTAAGAAACTGTCTGAAGTACCCCCTATTTATCTGTGCTGTGTCTCCTTCGCATGAGTGTCACAGAGATTTCTGTTTTACAGGCTCTTATGCTGTTGTGTACCACGGAATTTGGAAGGGATCGGTAGGTTCTAATTAAATCCTTTATCCATTGACTCGTTTATTTGAGCTTTTAGTCTGACTAGATCCGTGTTTATTTACTTGGCAATTCTATGTGTTACTAGCATGGGACGTGAGTTGGCTCAATTTAAGGAAAATGAGAGTTTTGCAATGGACATAGATGCTGATCTCTTACTCATGTTTCACAGGATGTTGCGGTCAAAGTTTACTTTGGGAAGGATTACAGCGAGGGGACTCTCCTGGATTACAAAAAAGAGGCAAGTTTCTCAATGATATTTATGGACTATGTTCTGCATTTGCTAACAGAAACAAGTTCTTTATCTCGTAATGTGTCATACTGCAGATTGATATTATGAGGAGGCTGAGACATCCAAATGTCTTGCTCTTCATGGGAGCATGCTATTCACAGGAACGCCTTGCAATTGTCACCGAGTACTTGCCCAGGTAATATTGGATTATTAACCAGGCTGCTGACTGTGTACTTGCTCTGTCTGCTCGGAATTTCTTGCCTCAACAAGGAATTGTGTTTAAGTGATAGTTTTTAGCTGAGGGAAGATATTTGTGTATGATGTTGCCATAAAAGACATTGAACATTTAATGTGGATCATCCTAAAACAAAAGGCAAGAGAGTTAAAGTGAGTTGCATGGGACAAGGGAAGCCTCAAATTGAAGGATGAGTTATATTGTTTTCCTGTTCTTCCTCTGCAGTTCTGCTTCTGTTATTCTTACCCTCTCTTGATATTAAATCTATAATTGCTACGAAGCAACACTCACGATGTGACTTCTATTTGATTTTGTTAATAGGGGAAGCCTCTTTAAGATACTACATAGGAGCAATCAGATGTTGGATATCAGAAAGCGTTTGAAGATGGCCCTTGATGTGGTATGGCTTTGCTCGCATTAATGATTGAAAAATCACATTCTTGTTAGGGATGACAATGAAACCCGTACCCATTTAAAACCGGTGAAACCCGCTCCCATTTAAAATCCAAATGGGTGGTGAAAATGGGTTTTAAATAGGTATGAGGCGGGTATTGAAAAACGGATATGGGTACGGGTACGGGTATGGGTATAGCCCTCACCCGCCCCATACCCGTACTCTCCCCGTAACCGTTTTTATAATAAGATTAAAAACAATATTTTTGATTAGCATTTTTCTGATTTAAGTTTAATCCAAACCGTCTGAACAAAAATATTAGTCAATAATGTATTTGATTTTATATTTCTAAATAATATATTCCTAAAATATCACAATTGTACAATCTTATAATGACAAAAATATATATTGTACTTGGTTATGGGTTTCATATGGGTATTAATCTTCATTTTCTATGTGAACCCGAATAAAACCCGCAAACCCGATGGGTATGAGTATGGGTTTTATTTTTTAATACCCGATGGGTACGGGTATGGGTACAATTTTCAAAAACGGGTATGGTAAGGGTACAACTCAACCCGCCCCATTGCCATCCCTGGTTTTTGTTGCTTCCTCATGTCAATTCCCTCCTTGTGTTTCTATTCTTGAGCACTATGTCTCGCTTCTTAATTTTTTTATTTGGTTGCAGGCGAAAGGTATGAATTATTTGCATCGCAGACATTCACCAATAGTGCATCGCGACCTAAAGTCCTCCAACTTGCTAGTTGATAAAAACTGGACTGTTAAGGTAAGGATTGTTGATTAAAAGTAGTTCTTACAGTTTGTAAAACCATAAGAGTTATGGAGGAAGTTATATTAAAGGCTTTTTCATTAGGTTGGCGACTTTGGCTTATCGAAGTTGAAGAATGCAACTTTCTTGACTGCAAAATCTGGGGGAGGAACTGTAAGATATTCGTATTCAGAACTGAAGCTTTATGTTGTCTGTGGACATCACTGAATGTTTTAGAAATTGGATACTTCTATTTACAATTCTGTTTGTTTGCTTATGTTCCCATTGTCATTGTGAAGCCTCAATGGATGGCACCAGAAGTCCTTCGGAATGACCCTTCAAATGAAAAGTAATTTCCTGACCCACAACTTTCGCATCATCATGCCTTTGCATTTCACGTCCTTATCAGTAGAATGTAATGCCCATCGTAGTGTCTTGTTTTTGTCGATTACATAATGGAATTGCAGACAATCGAAGATGGTGGAACTATTTAACAAACTTTAAGTTGGTGAAGTCTAGTATAGACTAGATGATTCTAGTTGTTCTTTACTCAGCTGTTATCTAACATCTGCTTGTGGACTTTCTTCCCACTTGGACACAGGTCGGATGTGTTCAGTTTCGGTGTTATCCTGTGGGAACTGATGACAGTAAAAATCCCATGGGCTAGCCTAAATTCCTTGCAGGTACTTGCTCTCTTCTTTCCTTCCATGCACTGATGCTTTGCAAGATTTATCACACAATTTCTTATGACATCATCTGCTCTAATTTCATTTCACAAAGGTGGTTGGAGTAGTAGGGTTCATGGACAGAAGGTTAGAAATACCGGAAGACCTTGATCCTCGTGTTTCATCGATCATTACCGACTGTTGGCAGAGGTAAATTCTTTTCCCCTTCCGCAAAGTTCATCGCACTCCTAGTGAAAAGATTGCTTATTGCTTGGTACTGTTTGATTGATTGATAATATGGCAATGGCAGCAACCCAGGAGCGCGGCCTTCATTTCAAGACATAATCCAGAGAATGAATGGAATACTCCACAGTGTTCCAGCAGCCATACCGACCCCTGTTAGGAGAAACCCACCTTCATAGTCCTTGTATGTACTTGCTTTTGTAATCTATCTTTTCCAAAGGCTAACGGGGCGTACAAAGGCCGTCAAGAATGTATTCTACACAATGCAGCTCAGATGTGGTGTTGTAGCCTGTTTAATATACATGGATGTGCTGTTGCTGTTAGGCTCATTTGTATGTATATCTATGTAATTATTCTTAAGTTAACCATGGTTCATTGAAGACTGAAGCCCTCTTCTCTTTTGTGTTACGCACGTCAGTTCAAAGTTTACAGTTACTTGTAGCTTTTGTAATTTTTGATAGCTGTTTTAGAATTGGCTCATTAACTACGTTACAGCTTATTATAACACTTTATAACTTCTTATAGCTTACGCTTCGTGTTAACAGAAAAAAACTACTTATATGCCAGGAGCCCAGTACCCCAGGAGCCTCAATGATGAGCATCAACAAGCCAATAGCCAGTGAACTTGGGTCTTTGTCATTAACTTGTTGGCTTTATGGGACTATTCTGTAATATATATATATATATATATATATATAAAACCACAAGTATGTAATTAGACAAACACATAATTGCCAAATTGTACATATAATTAGAAAATATTCTTGTATGTTTTTTTTAAGAATTCATGAGTATTACTATAACCTCTTGAGAAGTAAATACCCTAACCCTAAAAGTATAATGTACTGAATGTAGACTTGATCAGTGGGCCGGGAACCCGTCCGACCCGACCCCAAAAAGTGATGACTTGGACGACCTTTTTTGGCCTTTGACCCGACCCGACCCTCAATGTGAGGGTACCCGCATAGGTTGAGGGTCGAGCTCGGATAGAACTTCTGACCCGCTGACCCGACTCTAAAAAAAAAATTGCCAAATCTGAAATCTTTGGTTGTTGATTTGTGTTTTTGCCGTGTTGCTGGGTTGCCATTCTGGTGCGGCTATGTTGCAGGAATCCTTATTTTGATGTCAGGAATCGTTGTTTTAAGTTAACACATTGTTATAGTTATTAAATTCAAATATTAGAATTGTTGTAATAATCATAAACTCATAGTAAATGTTGGAACATCATCAGGCCTTTGTTCATGAAGGTCATTTGATGTTGAACTTTATGTGGAAAAAAAGCTTTAGAAAAATCTAGTTTTATATAAAGAGGGTTTGAGGGTCTGGTCGACCCGTTGATCTGAGGGTGCCCGCAGGGTCAGGGTTAGGATTGGAGGTATGTTGACCCACATGAGGGTCGGGTCGGGTTAGGGTCAGGTAAACCTTAATTGTCGACCCTCACGACCCGACCCTCAACCCATCCCGACTCGCATTTGGATCAGGTCTAATTGAATGTAAGAGATTGAAATTGAAGTTATCTTATCTAGAACATATTCTTTGCTTTGGGAAAGCTTGGCTGCATGAATAAAAAATGAAAATGAATAGAAAATATGAGAAAGGAATAGAAAAAAGAGTAGAGTAATTGTATTTTTTTTTTTTTAAGAATTATGAAGGAATACTATGAAATGAAAATGAATAGGATTTTTTTTTTAGATAGAGTAAAAAACATAGAAAGAAATAATATGTTTTCTAGAATAAATGGTAAAAATAATATGAAGTGTGAATAAATGGAAAGAAATAAAGGATAAAAAAAACTCACCCTCTGGAGCCAAAAAATAAAAGTAAAAAAATGTAATTCCATAATGCAGGGATAAAATATGGAGAGAGAGAGAGAGAGAGTGAGTTGCAAATAAAAAAATATGAGAGATAACGTCGGCAGGTACACATAAGATCAGGGGGGCAGATTTAGTGCTGGAATTATAGGTGAGTGTTGGGGGTGTCAACTGTGATTGATTGTTACTTGTATTATTTGTCTCCATTCATGCTTCAAGATTCTAATTCTTATTTATTGTTAGTCCAAGGGTCTGTTTTTTTTTTTAGGTAAATTGAAATAAATAAAATAATAAAGTACGTAGAAGTAGATTGAGGTTGATTAAAGTAAATTAAAATCTGTTAAAGTTGATTGAATTTTTGTATGTGATAAATTAAATTTAGTTAAAATAGTAAAAGTGAGTTGAAATAGGTTAAAGTTGGTTAAAGTCGATTGAAATGTATATTTTTTTATTGAAGCCAGTGAAGTGGGTTGAAATTGATTAAAGTTGATAAATTAAAATTTATCAACAAAAAGAACAGGACCTTATTATAAATACTTATGATCAGTATGTAGTATCATTATACACGATTTAACATTATTCGATATTACTAAGCACCATTCAAAACTACTCAGCACTGGTAAGCATAGTCCGATACTTATTGACAATATTTATTTATATTTTTCTTAAACATTTAAAATAAATTAGTATAATTTAATAACATTCAATAACTTTCTAGGATAAATAATTAAGTGCAAGTAAATACTTAGGGTAAGTTAAAGAAAAATGCTCTCATACTGTCAGTAGAAGTAATCCATTAGACCTTTGTCACTTTGCTTGGGAAAGAGGAGTGTTTTCATTTAACTTTTTCAACAATCTATTATAGAAAACTAATTAGCCTATCTGAAATACGACGTAGTTTTCAAGTACATTAGTCTCTAACTCTACTAGGATTTTTAATCTGTATAAGGGTATATTCTCTTCGACTTATGAAAACTATTTATTGATGATTATTGCTGAAATACATTCGATCAAAGTAAAACATGCTGAATGGTTGAAGAAAACATAACTATGTATTTTCAATAATTACTTAACAATCCTGAATTATGTTGAGTGTTATTGAACTGTATTGAATTATGTTGAAAATTGCTAAACATTGATGATGAGTACTTACGATAAGTCGGAAACAACATATCGTAAATAACATAACATAACAGTAAACACAAGTAGACCACAAATTAATGAGCCACTATTGGCACCGTGTGGTATTGTGGGAAATTTTCCTAATAACACAATAATGCAAATTTAAGGGGCAATTAAATCTCATACTACTAATGATGTTCGATAATCATCATTCATAAAAATTCTTGGCAACAAGTAAAAGGACGAGCAAAACAGATCATGTCCATGTGTAGTGTTAACTCTTAAGGGTTGATGACAGAACAATATTCAACACATACAACAAAAAGAGGAGACTCTGAACTCTGAGGCTGTGTTTGGGTGATCCATGATTAGCCTAGGGCCACGAGCCTAGCTCGCTTGGGATGAACCAAACAGACCCTATTCCATGCTAGAACTGAGACATGAATTTCCTTTTCTTTGAGTTTTCTTGTGAGCTCATCTGTTTCTGCAGAAATGGCAGCTATAATTTAGGTTGATTTTTTTATGGGACATCGAGTAGAGTGATCAAAAGATGGATGGAATTTTGACATTTTCAGCTAAGTTTCAAAAATTAAAAGTCAAGTATATCATATTAATAAAAATTTTACTCTTTTTAGACTTGTATTTTATCATTTCTCAAACCCGTAAAACTCTAATTTTGATTATACAATAAAAATATTTATCATGAACTCACCTTAACAAACAATTCTTTTTTTAATCACTTAAAAACTGTATACTACACACACAAAAAAAGCAAAAATATTAAAAAAAAACACCAAAGGGAACCGCGGGACAAACCTCATACACGGTCCCCCCACGCGAGTCTCCCCTTGCGTTTTCTTGGGTGGAAGAGAAAAGGGTGACGTGCGGGGCCCACGCCCTTACATGCGTGTCACCGGTTGCGGATGCCCTTAGGGGCAGCAATGGGACGGATACAGAACGAGTTTAGTTGTACCCGTACTCATATTCATTTTCAAAATTAATAATCATACCCATATCCATATCCATCGGGTATTGTAAAGTTATACCCATACCCATATCTATTGGGTAAAGCGAGTATGCGAGTTTTATTCGGGTACATATAGAGAGAAAAAAATAAACCAATTTTGTAACTATATTCGACATCAAATAGTCAATATGTACATTAACACCAAGTTTCCAACAACATATCATATTACATCAAATACAATTAAAAGTCTGTTAATCAAAGCAATAAATTAGCAGTTAACAATTATAGTTTTAAACAAAATGTTCCGTCGAAGTCTTGAATATCATGCAACTCAGCAGAACAACAAAATATTCAAGTACAAGTAACAACTTACAACTTTAAACAAACAAGAATGTGTTTTATATGGGACGAGTATGAGACGAGTATAGACGGATATTGATAAAATGGGTATTGAGCAAGTATGGGGCGGCTAGAACCTATACCCACACCTATATTCATACCATATCCATACTCATACACATTTTAATAATACCCATCTTATATATTTTTTTTAAAATTTTTACCATTGATATCTATATCCATTAAAGTAAATTTTATAAATTTTAAGGGAGTACAGTATTTTTTACCGGCCCTAGATGGAATTGACAAAACTTATGGTACAAAAGCAATCTCTATGACTATGACTATAAGCATTTGATAATAGTATCGTATGAATATATTATGTTAGACGTTGATAGGGTTTTAGACAGGGGTATGGCATGGCCCTGCCTAAGTATAGGGTGGGTATCAGAATCACAGACAATGAGACAAACCATGTTGCTGCAAACAGTGCCTCTTACATTTCTCCATATCACGTTTATTCTAGTACTAGTACTAGCACTAGTACATCACTTGTAAAGGGTTCTGAACTTTGTCATCCAGTTAATTAGCTGAGGCTTAGGCACTATTGCAAACCTAAACACTATAGTAATTCACTCTTTTAGCTGAAGTTGAAAAAATCTGACTCGATATAATAATATGATATGAATTTAACCTAAAGTTATTAAGAGAAACTCATCAAAAATTGACACGACTTAACTGTTTAGTTTGAAAATATATTATTTTTCAATTTTGAACAGATCTAAACTATTTGCAAAGCTGATGCGAAATTGACCTGTTTATTAAACGGATCAACCTGAATTGACTTGCTACCCAGCTCTATTTTAAGCAAGATCTTCCTATCCTTTACTCAATGGCAGTCATTACTGTTATTGTAATCTTTGATGTCCTGAAAAATTGCTCATTAAGTGACTTATGTTATTGTTTTTTTTTTCCATAATCATTAATAATAACTTTAGAGAAATTAGATAAAAATGATGCAACCCCGTTCTATTTTGCATTTTTTAGGATTTAACTAAGAATTTACATCTCCTTACATCTTCTTACATCTCCTTACAGCTCTGTACATCTTTAACATAATCCTTACATCTCATTACATTTTCTTACATCTCTTTACATCTTTAGACATCTTCTTACATCTCATAGATTTTCTATAACATTCATTTATTTTAGTTACAGAAACATGTATATTTTTTTAATGATACTACCAATATACAAAATTTATAAATATTTTATGAACACAACATTTACATAAACATAAAAATATAATATAACGACGTAAATTGTATTTGAGTTTTGACAAGAAATATATATTATTGTAGATGACCATACATTTATTTATATTTAAAATTATTTACTTAAAATAGGAATTTATTTGAAGAGTTGTATTCAATTTTGTCAATTTTTTTTTGTTATACTTTGCTTATTCAATCAAACTATTGTTCATATAAAAAATCACCTCAAGTGGATGAAATTTTATTCACCAAATTTATGGGAATTAATATATATTTATTATTGTGTAATTAACTTAATTAATTGTTTATTTTCAATAAATATATTATTTTAATATTATTATTTTTCATCCAAAACATTCATTATAAAACAAATTATACTATAAAACTCAATCCTCACAGCTCCTTACATTTCCTTACATCTCCTTACAGTTTCTTGCAACTCCTGGCATATCTTTACATCTATCTATCTAAAACGCGAAGTAGAACAAGCCCATAATAGACCTACCAAAAGATTACAACGAGACGACCATGTCCATACTTCCTTCATGCCCCAAGGAAACACCCCCCCAATGTATTTGATGTTCTCAATTAGTCATGTGCTCATCATCAATATCTCTACGCACTGCGGTCTTACGCACCTTCCATGCATCACGAGCCTTCTAAAATACAGAAGAATCATCATTTACATACAACTGAGCGAACGGACAATCTATATGACTGTATCTATGCAGTCTTATACACTTGATCATTGGTACATGCTGATCCTACAAATAATTGACAAGAAATATTGAATATTACTCAAAACACATTGTGGTAGAGAATGGTCACAAGGCAATTATTGCAAGTGATAAAGCTTTTTGCCTTTTCTTTTGAGAGGTACCCAACTCAAGAGCTCCAAAACATGGGGTGGGGATGTCAATTGAGATTGAACCCGAGTGGAGCCATTGCAAGTGTTTGTAGTGGAGTTAGGTGAATTAAACTAAACTTATATTTGTTGAATTACAATTTTTTAACTGAATTAATTTTGTTTAAATAAATTTATTTTTTCTAAATTGAATTGAACTAAATCTATTCTAAAAAAATAAAGTTAAGAGAGTAAGGCTTTAGAGACTTCTATAAAATTAGCAAAGTGTTTGCATTAAAAAAAAACATATTGTTGTTAATTTTCCCAAAGGCAAATATATATCAATATGTGTGTCTTTGATCATGAACACCCCCCCCCCCCCCAAAATCAGTAACAACCTTAAATCGACTACTCCAATGATATAATACTTTAAGTTTGAAAGCATCTCGGCATCCATATATGCTCAAATAATAATTATAATTTATTTTCTAACTTAAAACGAAGAAACAACGCAGCTAATCATAATAACAAATTAATCCGTTCAATAATTTTTGATCACATATTACCAAAAAGTAAATTATGAAGTCAACATGTTCACACAGAGTGACAGAGGTAGCGTTCTAATTTCTAGGTCAGCAACGTTCAACTTCATAGCTCGACATGAATGGAAATATGCCTTAACTCAAAAGATTTGATGTGCCTTAAATGTAGCTTGAGTTTCCCTTTGCCATTTGCTGGGGCACCTTGTTCCCTACATTTATTTCACCTTGAGTTCCCAATATCAATCAAGAAGGTTCTCCCCTATAAACAAAAACCCGTGGCTCATTTTAGCTAAATCTGATAAATAGATTGTTCGATTTGAGTACAAATTGAGTTAAGTTTGAGTCAGGTCATATTTAGAATTAACTGATATTTCAGGTCGGTTCGGTTTGAGTCGAGCGAACTTCGACTTCAGATCAACTGATTTTTTGTCCAGTATACTTGTCATGCAAAAAGAAGCAACTTTGTAGAAAATTTTGGGTCGGATATTGTTTAGTTCGTGTCAATTCGGATCCACTTTCGAGTGAGCCTATTTCGAATGTCGGGTCGAGTATAGATTCGTTCGGATAGTTCAGTTCAAATTTTGAATCTCGGAGCAATTTTACTAGATTTAATTTTAGTCATCTAAGTCTAATTTTAACTATGACCCTATTTGGCAAACAGCTGTTAGATGTTTGTATTAACTATTTGTTGAAAAACTGTTTGGTAAAATTAGCTATTTCTGACAAAGTTATGAGACAAAAAGTTAATTCTTCAAAAAACTCTTCCAAAAAGTTCATGGAAATAGTTTTTTCAAATTAGTTTTTTAGACCCAAAAAGCTCTTTTAAAAGTTCTTTTAAAGAGCTTTTTAAAAGAGTTTTTAGGATCTAAAAAACTCTTTCACCAAACACCCAAATTAACTTTTTTACTTGATCAAAAAATTAATTTTAATAAAAAAATAAATTTTTGATCAACAAACTCTTTAAAAAACTCTTTATCAAACAGAATCAATGTTTTATTTTTTGTATAACAGCCTTTAACAAAGGAGGGAAAAAAAAAAGAATACTTATTGATTTTCTTTTTTATAGTAATCCACATGGAGAGAAGCCAAAAAGTCACAAGTCACTACCCACTAGTCAATATCTTGCGCCTGGGGCTATGGCCCATAGGCCATAGCCATAGGGGAACACATCTAAATATTTTAACCGAATATAAATACAAATAAAATAAATAATTGCATATCAATCAAATCAAAAAAATACAAATAAAAATAAATTCAGAACTTAGAAGTTACAACTCATTTCTCCATATTTCCCTTCTTTTTTTGAGTTTATTTATTAATGAATTAATGACATCATTATTATATTCTTTCATTTTCCCCACCCCATTCTCTCTCCTCCCTTATATTCACTCCCACTCAACTCCTCCTCTCTGTCTTCGTCTCTCTCTCTCTCAGTCTCTCTCACTTATTTTCTCCCTCCAAAAACAGCAAGTTCCGTCCAAATGCGCGGCTCGACAGTGCGATGAAATGGGAAAGGCAGCGAGGTGGTTCCGAGGTCTCCTCGGCATAAAACGCCCCGACTCCGACCCGAACCCAAACCCGAACCCGAACCCGAAGAAACACAAGCGCAGATGGAGTTTCGTCAAGTCCAAATCATCCTCCCGCTCCAATTCCAATTCCAATGACGTCACCACCACCACGGCCAAGCCTCCACCTCCACCTCCACCTCCACCCGCCGCCTACGTCGTCGACGGCGACGCCAACAAGCACGCCATTGCCGTCGCCGCCGCAACCGCCGCTGTGGCGGAAGCAGCCGTCGCCGCCGCTCAGGCTGCTGCCGCCGTCGTCCGGCTCACTCACAGCGGAAGATGCGGCGGAGGCGGAGGAGGAGGAGGGAGAGAAAGAGAAGTGAGGGCAGCTGTTGTTATCCAATCGTACTTTCGAGGTTATCTGGTCAGTGTACCGTTTCTCTCTCTAGATTTTAGTCTGTCATTTTTTGTTTGAATTATTTCTTTTTTTTTTAAGAATTCAAGAACGGAAGTTTCTCTTTTTTCTGGGCTCTGCTGCGAATTCAGGGAAGAGGGTACACAACGACGTCGTTTGAGATGAATATTAGCTTTGAGTGTGTCCTATGCGTCGTCGTGTCCACCATAATCACAGAACAAGGAAGGGGGTGGGGGAAGAGACTGAGCTGGTCTCGAATGTCGTCTTGTGTTGTATTTGGCGACGTTTCGACTGCAATACCGTGTGGGCATAGCATTTGCTATAAGCCTATAATGAGCCGCAAATGAGTGTTGACTGTGGACCTCATCCACCACCGCCCTTAAAGTTTTATAGGAAAGTGACTCCCAGAATTTAAATACCATTTCATTCAAAGAGCATTTTACAGCGGAATTTGTTATGCAGTGGCATACTATACAAATCAAGCTTTAATTTTTCTAGTTGGTAGGAAAGTAACTGGGGTAGTTGTACATTTTTACTTCATAATTTGGGATTATGAGGGGTAAAATTAATAACTTTGGCTATGATGATGATGTTAGTTATTGAATTAGTTAGTGTTTGGTTATGTTTAATTAATAAATAAATATTAAGGAAGAGCGTACAGGGATACAGCTCATATGATTGTGAATGGTGCTATTCTCCAAGTACAATACAACTAGGTCTTCCTTAAAAAAACAGAATGCCTTTATTATGGCTATTGTCTTGTTGCAATTTCTTTTTCTTTTTTTTTTTGGGCGGGGGGGGGGGTGTTCTACTTCTTGGTTGGACGTCTTTGACTGACTTAGCCTAGCTTAGACTCCAAACTTTAACCGGTGTGACTATTCGGTATGGTTGTAGTTTTAGTGCAGCTAATGTTGACCAGAGTCACAATTTGGCTTATGGTGCAGATGGTCCTCTTTTTTTTTCCATTTTTATTTTGGGCCCTATTTTGCCAACTGTTATTAGCCGTTTGAATTAGATATTTGTGGAAAAATTATTTGGTAAAATTAGCTGTTTTGATAAATTTGTGAGATAAAAAATTAATTCTTCAAAAAGCTCGTGAAATTAACTTTTTTAAATTAGTTTTTTGGACCCAAAAAGCTCTTATAATAAGGCTTTTCACCAAGCATCAAAATTAATTTTTTACTTGATCAAAGAGCTAAGTTTGGCCAAAAAGCTCTTCAAAAAAAAATCTTTTTTCCCAAACACCCCTTGGCCTTTAGGTGTCTAAAGGGATAAAGATCTCCATTCTATGTTTTTTTTTTTTTTCTTTGTCATTCAAGATTCAAACTCCAAAACCACTAATTTTTTTTTCCAAACCACTTCAACCAATATGTATTGATTTCTCTCCCCTTTCATGGTTCATGATTCTTCTATTACTATTTATGGGATTGTTCCTACAGTTTGTATCAACCTATTAAGCTCCGTGAACAATGTAACCAACCTAACAAAAAGTGAAGTTGGTCTTGTGCAAAATTGTTTGGTGCAGGGATACATTCCTTAGTCATTTTAGGGGATCATTAGTCATTTTAGCTAATCTCAAAAATTTCTCTCTAGGGTTCTTTCATCATAATTATTCATACGTGTTTTTGCCCATTTCATTGTAGATTAACAGAAATGATATGTTCTATCAAGAAAAAAAAAAGAAAAAAGAAATGTTGTATATGGTACAAGTTCCTTGTTTTTCTCCTCTTGGATAAGGGCTTTATTCACCCTTCAGCCTGAGACAACACCTAGAAATTATAATTAGCAACCAATGGTCCATATGCCAAAGCAAGGGGGAAATTTTTTACTCTTCATACTGTGTGTATATTGGAATACTAAATATTAAGGACCTTTTCTTTTCGTGGGTAATAGGATAAAGTGGGTTGAGGTGGGTTAAAGTTGGCATTTTTTTTTAGTTTGATTGAAATAGGTTGAAGTTGATTCAAGTGGGTTGAAGTGGGTTAAGGTGGGTTGAGGTTGGTATTTTTTTTTCCAGGTGGGTTGAAGGGGGTTGAAGGGGGGTTGAAATAGGTTGAAGGGGGTTTAGGTTGGTAAATTAGGTTGGTAAATTTAAAAAACCCTACAATAAGAACGGGCTTAAATGCCGGACATTAGATTTATAATTTTTGCATTCTTCATTATCTAGCATTTCATTTCATATTTCTTATTACACATTGAATTAATTGCCCGAAAAACTTTGTTCATATCTATCTCATCAACTGTTTTTTTTTTTTGTTTTTTTGGTGGAGAAAATCTATCTCATCTGCTTTCTATCTGCATCATAGATTGTAATTTTTTGTAGTCAGATCTCGTGCCTTTACTTTTCTAATCTGCAGGATTTCAGCAGGTGACTTGTCACTTTTCTTCAGCCTTTTTCCCTTTTTCTTCTTTATGTCCTTTTTTTCATGGAAATGCTGAAACAAATACACTTCCTTTTTCTACTTTAAAAAAATTCCATGCTATTTTGTGCATACCCTTTTGGCGCCAAAAATTACTTTGTTTATTTATTTATTTTTCTTTTGGGGATACACCAACACCAAACTATTGAAGTTCAATTATTCATTCAACATATATATTTTGAGTTGAAAGAACTTCTAATTTAAGGAACTGGTAAAATTATAAATGTCGTTCAGAGTGGGGGGAAAAAAGAAACATTAAATGTGTTTCTTACCAAATTATTAATGGTGTTGGTGCAGGCAAGGAGGGCATTGAGAGCCTTGAAAGGACTAGTAAAGCTACAAGCCCTTGTGAGGGGCCACATTATGAGGAAAAAGACTGCCGAGACAATGCGATGTATGCAGGCTATGCTGCGGGCCCAAGCGCGGGCCAGGTCAGTCCGCACCTTTGTTCCCGAGTCTCCTAACTCCAGTAGCAAGTCTTGCCAAATGCACCAGCCGGTAAGCCTTTGTATCTACAACTCAATTATTTTAAGAGACTTTACCAGTTGATCTAACTGATACCTGTGTTATGTGACTTGGTCATATGTTTAATCCAGAAACACGTGTGGGGAAGGTTCTTTGAAGTTTCTCTTGGAAATGTCAAAAGATGACCCCTTTGTGGATTGTATACTTGTATGGCTTTGCTTTTAGGTGAATAACAAAGGCTAGTTGGTGGGATTAGGTTTATTGCTTTTGACATTGAAATTGGAGGTCAACTGTCTGTGGGAAAATGAATTGGTTGTTATTTGACTCCGTCAATCTTCCTTTGCCTTTTAGCTTTTTGGTTTATGACTTTCTTGTGTAGGCCTCCCTTCACATGGATCCATGACTGATTAATCACAAAAGTTTATTTAACTACTCTGTAATTATGGATCAAGTTGTTTTACATTAACTTGAGTTAACAACCTTCATCTGCCTAGATTCATGATTAACCATGAAAGCCATCATTATTTGGAAATTGACTTTGTGAGTCATCATTGAAGTTTATCTGGGTCCTTTACATTATCAAGCACCTTCGTGCCAAGTAACTTCGGATTCTTCCATTAGGCAGGACTTTGGGGTATTGATCGGATGTATTAACACCTTGTCGGTTTCATTGTTGCTAATTTATGTGCGCAAATTGTATCTTCAGGGACCCCAAACACCTGAGAAATTCGAGCAACTTGTTCGTGCAAAAAGCACAAAACAGGATCAGTCGCCAAAGATCAGGGTGCTTAAATTGACATTTCTGTGTTCTTTTATTCCTGACTATCAGCAAACACTTACTGACTTGCTTTGTTTGCTTTAGAGGAACCTATCAAGACCCGGTAGTAGGGGGCACTTGGTCTCATCATCCTGGTCAGATCCCCGAATGGACGAGCCAACATGGGACCCACGTGGTGCCACTTCGATGAGGACATGCGTGACTGATGAGGATCGAGCTGACAAAATCCTAGAAATAGACACAGGGAAACCCCACTTCAATTTCAGAAGGAAGAACCTCTTTGAGCCTTCTCACTCTGGCCTATTGACCTCGGACCAAGTGAGCCATAGCTACACTAACTCCAAGGACTCGACCACCCACCACACAATCCCGAGTCCAGCCTCCTGTGAAGTGGTTCAGTCCTTAAACCCTCTCAAATTCTCCCAAGAAATCGACGATGAAGGGTTATACTGCACAGCAGAAAACAGCCCACAGTGCTACTCAGCAACCTCTCAGGGTGGGAGTTCGAGGAGAGGGGGGCCGTTTACTCCTACGAAGAGTGATGGTTCTAGAAGCTTCCTCAGCGGCTACTCGGACTGCCCTAGCTACATGGCCTGCACCAAGTCATCTAGGGCTAAGATGAGGTCTCTGAGTGCCCCAAAACAGAGGCCTCAGTATGAGAGGGCGAGCTCAACCAAGAGGTATTCGGTTCATGGGTTGGCCGAGCATAACCCCAGATCAAATGCACAGAGAGCTGCAGCAATGCACGCCAATTTTACGAGCAAGGCTTACCCTGGCTCCGGTCGATTGGATAGGCTCGGAATGCCAGTGAAGGACAGTACAGTGGTCTATTACAGTGGGTATTTGAACTAGACCATGAACTGGGTTTGCATCAAAGATCCAATTAGCTAACGTTATATATAGAATTAGTAAGACACTTGGTTATTTATTTTCCCACTGGCATGACTCACTGTTTTAGCTTCCATGATTATGGCTAACTCAGGGGTTTGAAGTGTGTCCCTGTGTAGCAAAGTGCCGCCCTCAGACTCTCTGAGCTGTGGCAAAATGTACAAAAGGGTGGCTCTTACTCTAGTCTGTAATGTAGGACCATGCTTTCATCTACTTTAGTGAGTTCAGTGGACTAGTTTTAAGTCTGGACACTTCAAATATGTGCAAATAGATAGACATGAACATGTCTCCTTGATCTAATTTCGAATGATTTCTTCAAATCATATTTATTTTTGAAATGATTTTATCCCATCACAGTTGTATGTAATATTATTTGAATCTCCAAATGACGACTTGGCTTACGTGGAATTAGTCATATGGATATCAGTACTAGAGGGGTTACATAATATTACATTCGAGTCTAAAGTGGTAAAAATAGGAATATAGATGTGAATACCTCTACTTGCAAACTAATATATTTTGATTTTTGCAATAATCTCGATTCTCTGGGCCTACATGGCATACATTAGAGGTCTGCAAAAGGTTTTTTCTACTTCATATGTTTCTTAGTTAAAAAATTTGCTTGCACAAGCACTTACAAAGTAAAAGTGCTTACATTCAAATCTCCGTAAATTCGATGAAAACGGAACTTATACTGAGAGTTGCCGTTTAAATATTAATGGAAGGTTGATTGGTTAAGGGGAAATGTAGGGGAGTTTTCGAAGAGGGTATTGGTGGGGTTCATCATTGAAGAGTACAGTAACGGTCAGGCTACGTTCACAGATATCCACCCCCAACTCCATAGTTTTTTGCTTCAAACTCGCCATTCAATGCCATGTAATGTGTGAACAGCTGTGGTTTCATTTACTATTACCTTAATTTGAGTATTAATATGCTCTAGCATGCTAACCTGGCTTGCTTGCTTGCTTGCTCCATGCTTCATGAATTGTTGTAAATTGCAATTGCCCTTGATATTGCTCATTTGTAATATTCAATAACCGTTCTCACCAAAAGCTTGCTCAAATATCATATTCACGAGTCAATTCAATCAAAAACTTAGCTGATAGTTTCTGACCTCAGAGCAGGTTTTATATTCTAACATGTAACCTCCATTTATGACGATTTGCTAGGTATCAAAATGTTGTAATAAAAGAATCAAAGTTAGCAGGTGAAGTTTTAAATCAATAATGATTTGTAAGTACGTATCTATTGAATAATTTTCGTAAGACTATTTTCTCTTTTACTTGACTGTTTTTGTGGTGTTTTCATATGTCTTACAGTTGTCTTTCTAATGAGATGGTTTGATTCCCAACAAATTTTATAAAAAATGAAAAACTACGATCATTATTAGCGCAAATTCAAGTAATATATGCTTCTTAAAAATTATATCCACCCTGAAAATAACCCAATAACTTTCGATTAGCGGACTTTGTACACTAACCGGAGTTAATCCATACATGGTTTTGTATGCTTGATATAAGAAAAAACAATGATATAATCTTTTTTTTTTTCATCTTGAATCCTCTATTTCATTAGAGTCAAACTATTTTTTATCCAATAAGAGATAAAGTTCTCCCATCATCATCATCGTTCCTAAGACTCAAGTCCGAGACTTTACTTAAGGATGAATCAAACTGTGTTGGCTTCAAAAAATCTTACAATTCGACGCCAGAAAAAATCCACATGATGTTGCAAGATGTGTTGATTTTGAAAACAGTGATCAATTGATTAATGAATGAGGTTCGAAGCAACAATCACATAAAGCTGGCTCCTTTACAACTCAAAAAATTAATCTATTATTAACTCAAAAAAGTCAT
Organism: Selenicereus undatus; assembly: GCA_017589665.1. NCBI lineage: Eukaryota > Viridiplantae > Streptophyta > Magnoliopsida > Caryophyllales > Cactaceae > Selenicereus > Selenicereus undatus. The sequence continues at coordinate 111,860,243 of JACYFF010010365.1, read as the reverse complement.
GAGGCAAAGATGCTGATCAACACCACCAAATAATCAGCATGAGAAAAAGGACGACATACACATTGTTAATCTATATACTATACATGTACAATCACCAAGAATCCCATACTATTACAACAAAAAACAAGCCCACAAAAAGAAAGAAAGGGAACAGAAAGAAAATAATATGGGAATTAACATATGCTATCGTCGAGAAACATAAAAAAAAAAGGGAAAAAGATGGGGGAAAGGGCATATACTCGTGGAAATCATGAAGTTGAAGATGAGATCAGTCACATTTCCACCTTGATGTGGGCACACAGGAGAGGTATCGGCACCAGTGACATTGGTCGTACCCATTCTTCCCTTGGAACAGCATTGACAAACCGATTGTGAACCTGTGCACGTGAAAAATACCCCATAATATTAGGATTTCGGTTAACCAGCCGAGTTATGAAACAACTTTCAGCAGTTTGCAACACGAGGGAAACACGATTGATAGTGGCAGTTTCTCATCTTGTCGTTCCTATAACAAGATTTTGGCTCATATGCTCTATTGGATCTCTACAAAACCGGTATGGTTGTATATCCTCACTTGTCAGCTCATGGGACAATGAATGGCATAATATTTTTGGATTCAGAATTTATAACCAGCAATTCTCAAGGCCGCGATTCAATTTCTGGTCTAAACTAGAGTGCACGAGTGTGTGATGGTATGCAAGTATTGGGAGTGTCGATGGCAGAGATTTCAGTTTAGGACTTGTTTGTCACTGCAGTAGTGTTGTTTATTGCCTATGCTAAGAAACTTAAACACGACTCAAGGTATCAAGTAGCAGGAGCACTACTGTAGAACTCATTCAACAGGAAAAGCATTGAACGGCTTACCCAGTTATTAGAGCTGCAAGGGCAATCAAGAATAAGACAAGCTGATAAGGTAGGTACTTGGTCTTCACGCGTGCATGCTCTGGCAGTTGATGACGCTCAAGCCATCCAAACCTAGGACGCAGGAGTAAAACAAACCCGAGAAAGAAGCCACTTATGAATCCCCCAAGGTGGGCAAAATTGTCAACGTGAGGAAGGATTCCGACTCCCAAGTTAATAACAATGATGATCAACAGGGTGATTAGAGCAGCCGCCTACAAGAACAGCATAACAGAGAGAAGGTTCATTCAACTGAATAAACAGTCATTGAGCTTACTTAGAGAACTGCATGATTTTATTTTCATTGAATACAGGATATGCTATTAATAATGTAAACACAGAATTGAGCTTCCAAATGCACCAAACAAGCATGTACGACTAAAAGTCCATGCTCGGAGAACACCTAGCCAAAATGCCCAATATGGCTACCCTAAATTTCCAACAAAGAAAACAGCTGATACCTTGTTTGCATAGATTGTCCAGTTTGTAAGGAGCTCAGAAAGCATGGCTCCAAGAAGCCCGAACAAGGCACCAGAAGCTCCAACAGATATGCCACGTTGGAGAAAAAGTGAAGACAATATGCTCCCGCCTAAACCTGATATGAGATACAGAACTCCAACGCGCACTGCAACAAGGTGCCACAAATGCAAAATTCACAAGTTAGCTATTGAAGTTGAGCATATTTACTAAGACAGTGTAGAGTGCAGACTAGCAATTGAAAACCACCAAGACCCCCAAAGACAACCCCCCCCCCCCCCCAAAAAAAAGGGCCTCAGAAATAGGAGGGGGAAACTATGTTTTGTTAGACATCTTTGGGTGTTGCATGTGGAAGTATGCACACACTCAAAGTGGATCACATTCACACAATTGAAAGGAGCTACTTAAGCAAGCCCTTAAAATAAAGCCAAATAATTCTTACTTTCTTCACACTGCTTTCAAGGAATCCATTCATAATAACAAAGAAAATATGTTTACAATCATTTAAATGCGAAGGGAAATCATACCAAAACCGAATTGTTGTTCAAGCCGTATCCCAATGAACACCAAACTCAACATGTTCGCGAGAAGATGAATTACTCCCGCGTGCAACCAAATACAAGTTATAAGCCTCCATGCTTGATGCTGATGCACCACCTTATCCCATTTCAGAGCTCCCATTTTCACCAATCTGCAGAATTCAACCCACAGCAAAATGAGGTCACTTTTTTGTCAAGACCACATGTGACATATGTCATCACGCTTGAAATGAGGGAATATTGTCATGGACATTGAGACATATACACATCTAGTCTTATTTAGAGCATCAAAGGATTTGATATTAGACAGGAACAAGCAAACATAGCTAGGTAATGTGTCAAATGGTTACCAGCAAATTCATTCGAAATTCAAGATCAAATTCCGGAGATTTTTATATATAGATACAATGGTCATAATCCAAGCATCCTCATAACCGCGTGCCGGGGTTTTTTTGGGGGGGGGGGGGGACCCATTAGCTTAAATGTCATTGTTTTCATAAAGCCTTTTTTTGAATAAGTAAATTTGCAGTGCCATAGTTTTCATAAAGCATCAAAGATCCTACAAGACGAACTAGTACTAATTAATCGCTATTATAACATTAGAAGTCCCTTGTCTTCCGAAGTTGGACATTTTCTACTTTCTACTAATATAAGATGTGACCAGTCTCACATGGTTATTAATTTTTAGATGACATGTATTCACGGAAAAATAGTCTAATGAAAATTTCCAACAGTATTATAAGATAATAAGACAGAAGAGAGCATAAAAATACAAGTGACAAATTAAAGATATCGATAAAAAAGCAGCACGCATTTGAATTGGTAATTTCTTGCAATCAGGCCAAGTTTATCAATACATATACTATTTCAAACATCCTGAGCATACATTGGTCTTCAATGAAGACCATCTCAAATGATCCAAAATTGTAAACAACTTGCAACTACAATTGAAATGATCAAATCAAGTGCTCACGACTGACACAAAAACATCCTAAAAAACTTTGAGTTAACAATCCCAATTCACCCAATTTCAGATGTTTAGCCCAAAATTCAGATCAGCATGCTTTCCAATTCCGCAAGTCAACAATCCCAGAACAATCATTCAAGATAGTTACTAATCCCATTGCTCAATTTACCAGAACCACATGTCTCACATGGAAATCTAAGAACAACAGACTTACTAATTCGCTACAAAGAGACAAATCCACATCAAAGCAACTAAAAACAAGCACAAACAAGAAGTACATACAAGAATTGAACACATACTCATCAAAGCAGCAAAATTTAGCAGGAACAAAGCAAATCCACCTCAAATTATCACAAACCTACATCAAAGCAACTAAAATAAAGCCAACCACCTCGAATTATCACACACCCACATCAAAACAACTAAAATCAAGCAAACCCACATCAAAGAAACTGAACTTAAATCAAACAAAACTCATCAATTCAGAGAAAAGGGGGGATTCTTACGCATCCGAAGAGGGACCCAGAAGAGGGTTCTCTCTGAGAGGCTGAAATGAGAGTCGACCCAGAAATCTAGCCACACAGCCTTCATCACTAAAGTTGTTTCTGGGGCAATCGTTGACAAACATGGTGAGTATAAACATGACAACATTAGCAACAACAATCATGGGTACTAACCACGATGTCCATTGCCTATCAGAGGTTTCTATGTTATAACCACCAACCCCAGGAGCTGCATAATTCGTGTAATTACTGTTAACCCCCCTGTCTTTCTCCAGATCTCTGCTTGCCATCTCGATTTTCTCTCTCCTACAACCCAGAAGCTGTGCTGGGTATTAGAAGCTCCAAGATTGAAACTTTGGTGGGTAGTAGTGATTATATATCAAACTGAATGCTCAGAAAAGAACAATAGGAGGAAGAAGAAGGAAGAAGAGGAATTAGAACAATTAAGAAGTCTGTAGAAACTGGGGAAAAGGGTATTAAAGACAGAGAGTTGGTGAAGTGTCTATCTAATTGAAGAGGAAGACAGAAAGATTGAGTTTTTATTGCTGGAAATTTTGATTTGACGGTTAGATTGGGGAAGAGGAAACAGCAATTTCTTCAACAATTCCACAGAGTGGGAGAAGTGGATGTAAGTAAATGACGAAAATGCCCATCAAAATGGCAATGGTGGGTTTGGCATCGTGGTTGTCATGGTGGTTGGTGCAGACTGCAGGGGAGCTATGAAACCGTGTTTATGTTATTGTGTGGTTGCCTCCGCCAAAACTGTTTTTGAGTTTTTTTAAAGATTTTTTCTCTTTTTTTTTCAGATTAAAATAAATAAATAAATAAAAGACGAACATTTCTATCTGGTCAAAAACACCACAACTTTTTTGTTTTTTTAAAAAAAGAAATAACATCATGAACTTATATTTGAATTTAATGAATATCTTAATCAAATTGCATGAAAATTATGATATATTAAACTTGATGTTTTTTAATGAAAGATGACATATTAGTTATTGGAATGAGTGCATCAAAGTAGTAAGTATCATGTAATAAGGCGACTCAGACTGTATTTTAACTCTCACGATTCAGTTGGGTAATGTATATTACGCACTTAGGAGTGTATACTCTCACTTGTCACGTATATATATTTTTGCAATATGTATTTATCATACACACAATTTTTGATATGTTGCGCTAATGTAGCTTATGGGAATATATACTCTTAGGTGTATCATACAGGCTTTGATTGATTTACGCAGTATATTTTGGTATTAGTACTATTTGAAATTACATTATTGTCAATGCTCAATGATCCTTTTCATAAGAAATGTAAATGTTTCATTAATTGAATGCCGAAGGTTATTCACAATAACAATCAATGGTCGATTATTCTTATTATTATGTATATTTATATTGCTTAGCTTTTCTAGCCAGATATTAGAAGGGACAAAACTGACTCTCCCGATAAATAAGAATATTATACGGAAACTCTCATACAAGTACTATTGTTCTAAATACTACTAATTGTTAGCATTTTTGAATAAAAAAACTTTCCATCTTAGAACTAAGTATTGCCATGAAATTAATAAATATTTACTATGGAAGGGATATTATTCTAAGGCTGAAGTTATATATGCATTTATTTTGTTCACCTTTTTTTTTTTCAAAATCTACCTTTAAAATAAAATATCTTATACTTTCAAGATATCATTTGTGTTAATTTATAGACATGTATTGTCTTCTGATTCCCCCCCCCCCCCATCTGTACTTGTGTGAATTTTACTTTTTGACAGCATAATATAGCTATAAAAATTGAACAATTTCCATGTAAAAATTGTTGTGACCAACATGATGGTTAATGACTTAATGATCTCTTACTCTTCATCGATTAAGACCTATATATGGCAAAATTGCTAGTCTTCTTTGCTTTGAAGCATTAACCACCATGTTG
>JACYFF010010365.1:111840248-111854521 GCA_017589665.1 Selenicereus undatus | reverse complement strand
TCACATCAATAAATATATATTAAAAAATTAATATATGACAAATACACATGTGAAAAATATATATATTAGTAGTGAAAAATATATACTCTCGGGAGCACATACTTTCAGAAGCGCATAAGAAATTGCCTCTATTTGTTTCTATAATAAGCCCACTAGTACGTTTCAAATATTCCACCAAACATATATAGCATATAAAAGGAGGAAAAATTCCCTTAATTCCTACTCACACTGATTTTATTTGAATAATAATTAATTGATTAATATAAAACCAATTAAAAAGCCTTGAAAACAACTCCTCAACGAGTAAAAGAAGTAACTTGGAATGTTCAAGGGAAAGCAACTTCAGAACCAATGTGAGATAAATAATACGTATGAATTAAGTCTTTTACATTTTTGTTAGTTTAGAATGGAACCTTGAAGCAACGGTAAGGTTATCTCTATGTGATCAAAAGGTCACGGGTCGTGGAATCAGTCACTGACAAAGTCAGGTTAGGCTGCCTATAATTCACTCTCTTAGGGTACGGTCTTTCCCCGGACCATGCGTGAACGCGAAATGTTTGTGCACCGGGCTGCCCTTTACATTTTTGTTAGTTTAACTCTTTATTAAAATATTCTAGTTTTGGGGAGTTTATTTTTGACCATCACTAAGAAATTGTGAAGATTTGGGTCGAATGGATTTAACATAATATAAGAATATTTATTTTCTATCTTGTAGTAAGTATTCCATAGAAATGAGTTTAACTAATATGTGTCATTAATAATATGTACAAGTTTATTATAGTATTTCTTATAGTATTTTCCTCAAAAAAAAGTTACATATATGGAACTCTTATTATATATGTTAGTATTTTTTTATTTTCAGATGTGATTCTAACAATCAAGATTGTATTTATTTTTAGTGAAATATACATTATAAGCATCGTATGGTAAATTACGCTTGATCAATAAAGTGTTCTTTTCCCTTGCAAACAAGACAAGATTAACTTGATTTACTTATAGATTTTCTTTTTTTTTGGTAAAAAAAATAATAATAGTAAAATACATTAACTTTAACAACACTGGTAACAATATTACATCTAAGGGTTTGTTCTTTTCGTTGGAAAATATGGGTTAGTAAATATGTGAAGTTGGTTGATATTGGTCTAAGTAAATATGTTGAACTAGGTTGAAGGGGGTATTTTTTGTTGAAATGGGTTGAAGTGGGTTAGATTTTTTTTTTGTATGATGGGTAGAAGTTGATTAAAATAGTGAAAATTGGGTTGAAGTTGGTTAAAGCGGATTAAAATTGACATTTTTTTTATTGAAATTCGTAAAGTGGTTTGAAGTGAGTTGATGTGGGTTAAGGTTGATAAATTTGAATTTACTAACGAAAAGAACAAGGCCTAAGTTGTTATGTGTTTCATATATACATATCTTGAGCTACACGACAAAAATAAACGAATATTTCTTTAATAATGCCCGAAAACATCATTTTATATTTACGGTTAATAACAACTTTTATTATAAATCCCGTCTTTAAGGGGTCAACTATAAATATTAATTTTCAAGATCTATATTAATTAACGATGTGGAAAATATCACAAGTATGTTCACCCCAAAGGCACTTCTGATAAACAAACAATACCTAATTGCAAAATTAAATTAAATAAAAAAAAGTAGATATTCTTTGCGAATATTTTTTTTTTTGGATAGAAGATATTCTTTGTGAATATTGACTACCAAGCCTGTGAAGAGCCGATCATATGTCTGGTTGGCTGAGCTCCCGCGTTTCACGTGCGAAACGCGGCGACAACGGACAACGTGTGCGGTTGAATTCCATGTACGCGTACGATTCAATCACACTCCTACCCATGAGTCACCGTCACGTAAACCACTCTTTTTCCTTTATTTTTTTTTTGGAATTTATCTATTTTCAAAATCTTTTTGTATTTTCATAATTTCATCGTCAGCAATCTTACGTGGATCTTTGCTATGGTTGATTGGTTACACTTGTACCTATTTCTGGTGGCAGTAATTGCGTACAAGCTACCCTCATCTGTTTCCAAGTTCCCACCTCTATTAATCCTACTGCTCACCAAATACCTCAATTCTCAAATATTTTCAGTTAATTGGCATGAATGAAGAGCTCGTACAAGAAAGTACAATGACTGATACAGATGAGATTTAAACCGAAGTCTCTGATATCAACTCTTAAAGAGTTTACCAGTTATTTGTCAAACAAGATCAAATCTGTATTTGCATTTATAACCATGTTTAGGTTAAACGCAAAGCCAAATCCAACTTCACCTATACCATAAGCCATTGTCTTGTTCAAAAGGGTACAAGAATGGTGTCGGCCAAAACTTTGCATCTTTCTAAGTCCTAGATAAAAACTATTAATGCTTCTTCTTCTTTTTTTTTACTGTTGTGAATAAGACATAAAAGTCAATGTATATGACATTGTGAGTGAGACATAAAAGTCGATGTATACGACATTCAAACTCAGGACTCTAATAATAAGTAATAACTCTTACAATCTCTGCAACTTCGAACTAACTAACAATGAATGTAATACTGATTTGTTGTGAAAATATAATATTGGCTTAGAGTCTGCTCATGAATAAATTTTGATTTTTCATTTTGTGTTCGTTTTATTACGAGAGAATCTTGTGATCCATGATGTCACAATCCAATGTGTTGTAATATGTTTGACTGCTCAATTCCATAATATATGTTTGTCTCACCAAAGGTTAGACAAATGTAGACAATGACGCAATGATGAACTAACTAATAATAAATTAGGACTTAATTTCAAGCAAATAAATAATTATAACTAGTTTTACATATCATTAAGGTTTTCAGAGAAGAAAGATGCATCCAAACTTCCAATTAACCAATATGCGTTTTTCCCTCCTTGATCTGAACAATCCATATAAACATCAGAAACAAATAGAGAAAGGCTTTGGAGCCACTTCACAATTAGCTGCTTAGATACAAACAGGCCAACAGTCAGCAAGTTTCACAGAGTGTTACAACTTCAGAAAGTCTGGAACATCTTTTGCAATTCTTATAGAAGATCTCAATCTAGCCCTCCGGAAAGTTTGCACTTCATAAAAAGTGTCAAATGTACTGGAAAACTGAAAGGGCAAGTTGGATTTTCTTTTTTTGGGGGGGGGGGGGGGGGGTTGCTGACATCTAGCTTTAGCCTCAGGTTGCTTTGGCTGTTTCGCGAACCAGAGAAAGTTTAGCGAGAAGCCCGCAGAGCTGAAGGTAAGAACCAACTCCATCGCAGATCCGCATATGGGCAAACCCAGTTTCCTGCATATACAAGGAGAAGAAATCAGACCTGACAACAAAACAGGGTTCAGCGCAACAAAGGAACTGGATGACAAGGCAGAATAAAGGTCGTACCTTCATAAACTCCAACTTCAAATACTCGGCCATATCATAGTTTTTAACGACACGGAAAAGGGTTGTGATTATATCAGTAGGGGAGTAACCCAAATCGTAAAGCTGCTTCAGCCCAGAACAGGCATTGTCGAACTTCCCTTCAAGAACACTACGGATCAAATTCTTCACGTGCAAAGGATGAGGCTGGTCACAGACCTGAGGGCCACAAGAAAGTCAGCAATATAATGGAGATCCCAAAACTCTATATATGATGTAACTATCATGGTTTTTCGGGTTTGACCTTGAAAACATTTTCCTGGTTGACAAACCGGAATCCACTATAAGTAGCCTGCAGGTTATTCAGTGCTTGCCTCATGTCACCATCGGCAGTAAAGATTATGGCTTCAAGACCTTCCGGGACATAAGGGACCTTCATTTGCCAAACATGCACAAAAGAATTCAGTAATTGCCAATTGATAGATCAGCAAGTACAATTTTCAGAAATGGGATCCCACCACGAACACAGTCGGAAAATTCCAACTTCCAAGTGTTCATTACGTCAAATATAAGTGCAGCCTAGCAACAACAGATTTTATTTGAGCATAGCCAGCTGTGTCAATTTGCAAGATTGATGAAACCAGTGCAATCATCAGAACCTACTTGGGTTCAAAGAGAAACAATGACCATCCTGAGACATTTTAATGGTCCTACAGCACAAGAAATGGAATTCATAGACAATAAGTCAAGTTAGACCAAGAAGAAGCCATAGTTTGCACTTCGGCCGCAACAGTAATCCCCCATGAATATTATTGGCTGTTTGGCAACAAGAAATTGGACAGCGCCGAGATAAGTTTTCTGGATAATAGAGTACTCGAAGTACTTGAGAGGGGAAGCTCGCCAACAAAGCAACAAAACCAGGATTAAACATGGACTCCATCAATGGAAACAGCCCCTCCACTGTTTAGCAGAAGAGTTGTTACCACCCCCATCCCCCCCCAAAAAACACACCAAAAAAAAGACAGGACTCCAGGTATGGATGTGGATTTGAATCTCGACATTGGGCCTGTAATAAACATGGTCCATCCTACCCTCATATAAGCTGGTCTGCTCACTGGTCAGAGCAAATGGAAGCCAACAAACTTGCTAATCAATAACAGTTATGTTGAGGCAATGCAAACAGCAAGGAATTAATGGATGCCAAAACGAACAAAACCGCTAAACCTAAGTTGATTAACATGCTAAAAAATGAGGCAAAATTCGCTGAGATTTCAATTCTGTATTTTAAGCCATGCCTATCACATGGGGCAACATGAGCATCGATGACCTTCGCATGTCGCAGTATAAGCTATAGCAGTTGAATTTCGCAATATTGCATTTGTCACTTCAGTAGGTTACACAGTAGTCAAGGGGTATATAAACGCAATTAGAAAATTTAAACAACAACTCCTGTGGTAGAACAAACAAAGGAACAGAATGTATCTTCAGTGTTATGCCTAACGGGAAAAATTAATCACAAACTGACAACTTCATTTACCTAAAGCCGCTACAACATGCATAGAACAATGTCACTGCCATTTTCAAAGAGCAACTGTCCCTAGGCATGCAAACCAACCCCTCACACGGCTTTTCTTCTTCCATCAACCAACCAGGAATATGGGAGTAGAATTAAAGACCAGACAACAACAAAAACGTAAATAGTAATCCAGCATTCACATACAGAAGTAAAACATAGCTACCTTCTCAGCATCAATGACTATCATGAGACGACCAAGGATCTCTTGATCTGACAACCTTGAAAAGCGAACCAAGGCACATCTACTCTGAATAGGCTCAATAATTTTAGAAGAAGTATTGCACGCAAGAGCAAAACGGGTTGTGTTTGAGTAGATTTCCATAGTCCTCCTTAATGCTTGCTGAGCTCCAGATGTCATACTGTTTCAACCCCAAGTACCCAAAGTTCAACAAATGAGAGACAAACTCCAGGCATCATATTGCAAAGGCAGAAAAATAGGAAGCACAAATCAGACAACTCAAATTTAGCTATTACCTGTCAGCTTCATCCAATATTACTATCTTGTGTCGCCCAGGGGGCAAAGTGACTTTCTTCTGTGCAAACATCTTAATTTTGTTCCTTACAACATCGATTCCTCTAAAAGATTTTTTAAAAAAAGCATGAAAGAGAACAATGAGTATGAAAGGAGTTCATAAAGTAGCGATGTAGCATTAAGTCTTCTAGAGTGCACTGGTTGCAGTCACTATGGTACCTATCATCTGAAGCATTCAGCTCCAAAACAGCCTCCTTGCAATTTGGCCCTAAAAGCTCATGTGCAAGAGCTAGTATGCTTGTTGTTTTCCCCGTGCCTGGAGGACCCTGTGTACAAAGTGAAGTTTTAAATCTCAATACCAATCCCGGGCAGAATATTTAAGAACCACAAGATCAAACATAAACCCAGCACCACAAAACAAGGTTTTTAGCACATATTTGATATTCCTTAATGAGCCAACATATGCATATATGCCCACAAAATGCCTCTAAATCACCCCCCCCCCCCAAAAAAAGGAAAAAAGTAATCAAAGGTAGCTAATAGTTACCAATCTCCTCATTTACCAAATTCACAAAGTTAACCAATGATATATGCTCTCTGAGTCTCTTCCCTCACTTTTAACTGAAATAGGGTTTTCAAACTTACAAAACAAAGCAAAATCTCCCACAAAGAACACTAACACATTAAAGAAATCAAATTCCAGATGAAAATTCCACGATGCTCACAAAAATAGTTCGATTTCACCAGGTTCAAAATTCTTAGCACACTAATCTGTAAGTCCAACCAGCAACTACCCACAAAAGCAAACGGAGAGAAATTGCAAGATAGACAAAACCCACAAAATCTATCAGAAACCCGTTTTAAAAGAGCACATTTTAACAGCTGATATCTCTAATACTCGGAATCCCACATCAAAATCACCCAAAACAAAAATGGCGGGAAACACAGAAGCAACGAAAAAAACATGACAGATGGGGTTAACAGAAGCAAGATTGTGATTATTTCCTGCAATTTCCACATAAAACAAAGATTTAGAGAGGAAAATTGAAGAGGGGATTGAGTGACGAACAGCCAATATGAGATTGGGCATGTTGCCATCGCGAGCGATGACTTGAAGACGAGAAACGGCGTCCACGTTGCCGACGATGTCGGAGACTTTGGTGGGTCTGTACTTTTCTACCCATGGTATGTCGTAGCTACTGCTCGAAGAAGAAGAAGACGCCATTACTGATTTCTGATTCCTCTTCTTCAACCCTTCCGCCACAGTCTCTCCCCTTCTCTCTCGCTCTCTCTCTACTCACACTAATGTCTGCCCTGGCGCGGATTCAAGGGTTTTCTTTCCCACTCGTCCCTAGTGGTATAATTCCACATTTTCCCTCCCTTTTTTTCTCCTCTTTTTCCCTTTGTGTTTCTGTGTCAAACTTAAATGGATTGAAAGTTTCTCTGTATGCATACGATGATATAGATATTACAAGATCAAATTTAGAGACTATGTCGAGCAAGTGGTACCCAAGATTGCCCTATTTTATCATAGTTCATATCTGTATTTTTGTTTTTCAGATTTCTACTATCAATTTGAAATAATGAATAGATCAATCATAAGAGAAAAACGTAATAAACATGACTGTTTATTTGACAAGATAGATTGAAAACCTATACCCGAAACTCACCTAATTCCTTGTAAATTTTGAGCCGATAATCATGCAATATCATACTTTTTATAACTCTGATAAATAAGTACATATATGGCTGAAATTAACAATTTCAACACAAATAATTACGTATGTTGAAAGGGTTTTGTCACATATTTCCTCCAAACAAAGTTTTGGATTTAAGTGTTATGAATGATGATTTTGAGATAGAAGATCATTGTCTCTCGTGGACAAATAAAAGATCACCTTAGTATAAAGTGATATCTATCTATCTATCTCTCTCTCTCTCTCTGTATATATATATATATATTATTTTAGCCCATCTATTTGCACCAAAGAAAGAAAAGGGTCCATTCATATACGGGAGCATGGGAGGAGGGGATGCATTTTTAAGTGCTCTTTATGGACCCTTTATAATGAATGGTTTAGGTTTACAAAGTAGTGAATAATAAAAGTTCTTTAGCACACACTCATTTAACCATTCTCCTTTGTAAAATCTATCTCCTTTAAAATTTTATTCTCACTATTTTAACAAACTTCAAAAGCTATATCAACTTCAACCAACTTCAACACACTCTATCTTACATTAATCCCCTTTAACAAAAACTACCAACTTCAGCATACCTCAACTAATTTTATCATTTTACTAACCGCAATTTACCTATGAAAAGAACATGCCCTTAATGCTAAATGTTAGATATAGGGGTGTTCATCTGTCCAAGCCCGGACTTGACCGAGTTGGATTGAGGATTGAATAAGAGGGAAGTTACGGACCGTGGACCGGACCGAAAAAAGTCGGACCGGACCGGACGGGGCCGAATTGTAAAGCTAGCAAATTTTTTTATTCGGTACTCGATCGGTCTGAACCGGACCGAATACCGAATAAAAAAAAATTGTGGACTGTGGACCGGACCGAATGCATTCGGTTCGGTTCGGCCTGATCTGACCTAGATCGATCTTCTGTCCGATTTGAATTTAGACCGAATAACGAACACCCCTAGTTAGGTGCTCTGAATTAGGGAAAAAACACACAAACCACCTATATGTAAGGTTGACAAGCTCTTACACTTTGACACAATATATTTAATTATAGTTTTTTTTTTAAGTGTATATGCAACTTGCTTCGTAAGCCTTGGGGGGGGGGGGGGTTCAAACATATCCATTCAAATCTTCATTTTTGGATTTTGATGCCCATTACTACTTTCACCTCCCTTTTATTTACTTGTACATTATTATATGTGTGAATTTGGTAAGTTTCAATTAAAAAACAAAGCAAGTAACACAAATTGAAGTACGGTGCTTTTTTCTTGATTGAGGTAGTTTTTCTTAGATAATGTGTGGGGGTGGTTGGCTCATGTGATGCCATTGGGTACTTGTCTTTGTGCCCATATTTCTTCTACTGAGTCCTCCATCCCTATGCATTGCCTCATGTAATAGAGACCGAGACATACCATGTTATTTTTCATGTTCTTAGACAATATTATTAACAAATTTAGTAGGCCAAATTTTAATATCCAAATAGAAATTTCAGATGTTTTCAAAAAACTTCACATTATATAACTTTCTTTTTTTTTACATGTCATGATCTCATTTACTTATTTGTCTACATTTTTTTTAAGGTATAGTATTTTCCTTTGCTATGTTGTACTTGTATTTACATAGTAAGGGCCACCTGATTTGTTAGTATTTCTTGCTTCATTCCATGTTGTGTATCATTAGTTGTTTCCCGTTAAATATTTTCACAAAATCCTTATTCTATAAAATGTTTTCACAAAATCTTATTTTGTGGGTCTCTTGGATTCAACATCTATACGGGCAGGAATGCCGGTAGAGGTAAGACTGCGTACATCTAGATATCTCTAGATCCCTCGAAAACGGGAGCTACACTGGAAGGCTTTATTGTGATTTCATTTATAGAAAGTCTAAAATATCAATTAAATTTACAAGAACAATCAAATTTTTTTTAAAAAATCAAGATCGATTGATTTAAGATGTTTGACATTCATACTCTTTAAATACAACTCTTATATTTACATTATATAAATGAAGAAAATTTGCAGTGAAGGTAAATACTATTTTTGTTAAGCCATTGATAATACCTCCACTCTAACGATTAGAAACGTTGTTTAATTAAGCCTTTCCGTTCATGAGAAGAACAATCAAACAAGGCTATGTGAACATTAGACATCAAGTTCAGCTTGTATTATATTACCTTCGTCGCTTGTATTATATTACCTTCACAGCTTATTTGAATTTTTTTTAAAAAAGAAAACAGGCTAAGAAGCCATGAATTGAGACAACACATCAAAAAAGTTCGAAAAGAAAGCAAGACAAGAAAGGAAGAGGAGCCCTCTACCTAACTTCACAACACTACACTTTAAAACGGAGGGTGAGCCTATTTTAAAAAAAAAAAAAGGAAAAAAAGTTGCCGCCTTCTTTGTTACCCCGAAGCGACGTCGTAGTCGTACAGGGCCCCAATGCCGAGCATCGACGGAACACCGCTTCTTTCCTCCACCGCCTCGGCGGAGTTACCGTCCTCAATTCGAGCGCTAGGCCTACGGCAGGCGGCGCGTATTATACGACGCGCGAGCAGGGGCCTCCGACAGCCGTCGATGGCGGTGAGAGAAACGGCGGCGCAGGAGATTGAGGGCGCCAAGACGACTGGGCGTACTCTTTCCCCATCGTCGCTCTCGACGTCGCATGGAACGCCGCCTTCGTCGCCACCGCCGTCACTGCCCTGTTCATCACTCGGTCACACTCTCCTCACGTTCCGCTAAGACTCTGGATTGCTGGTTATGCCGTACAGTGTGTTGTTCATGTCGTTTGTGTCTCCGTTGAGTATCGTCGCCGCCGTTGTGGACAGCAATCAAGGTCTCCCCCACCCCTTCTAAATGAGTTCAGTTAACTGGAGGATCATTGCGCATTTTACGAATGGTTTTCTCAAATTAATGCTACTATAGTAGGTATTCTTATTGAATTGGACTTCATAGTTATTGTGCAATTGTGATTTGGAGCTTAGAGTTTGAGAAATTTGTGTTTCTGCGATGATGAAGATGCATGGTCTATGGGTGAGTGTCAGTGTTTTTGTTGTCCAGAGTAATTTTTTTCAAGGGGTTGGTATATTTTCGTGCTAAAAAGTGTCTAAGGGTGTGATGTTGATGGGTTTTTACTCAAGTTGTTTTTGTATGTTTTTGGTTTTGTAGTGCCGTATACAAATTTTTATTGACCAGTAAGGTCAAACATTACAGCTCTTTGTCACTTTCATGTGAGTAACCAGGTCAGTGTTAGCTGTTGGTATGTTTTTTTTTCCCCTTGGATAATCTAGAGGTTTTCACGTATTTTCCATTATGATTTTGTGTTGTACTGGCTTTGTAATTATGACTGTGATGATTATGACAATTATGATGATGTGAACAGTCTGAGAAAAGGGACAGATTTGCTGAATTCAAGGACAAATTTAAGAAGTGAGTTTCATCCACAGTGGGTTGCGAGGTACTCTTATAAAGCTGTTGCCTTGAGAGGACAGAGCAGTACTGAAGGAAACGGGATTTTAGGAGTGATAGTCCAGAAAAGGCGGTATTAGAGCCAGTGATTTGGCTGATGCTTGATTTTGCAGGCTACGCGGGAGGCAGAAGAGGGGGAATTGAACCGCTTAGATGAAGGTCAAATAGGAATGGTGCGAATTTGATCATTCGAGAATGTTACATGTTGAAAAAGTGTTTTGAAGATCTACTTTCATTCTGGTCTTTTGGGATATAATCATTTTATGTCTCTTTAAGTAGCTTTTAACTTTGTAAATGATGATCCTTAACCAATCATGGGCTCATGGCAATGATTGTAGTTGATATAGCTTGAACATGATGGAATGAATGCCTGTCACATTTGTCAACTCTGCTTGAATTTATACTTTTCCAAAATGTATAAAGAAGCGATTCATATTGCAACACCAAGTCATGAGTGATTTCCCTCCTTTCTAGTTGTTGAGGCTGTGGCATGTTAATATTATTGACAATCTGTTCACTGATCGGATATATTTTCTTTTTCAGTGCTCTGATGCGACATTTAGAATCTGCGAATACGATGTTTTCATTTGTCTGGTGGATAATTGGATTTTACTGGATACTCATTGGTTGGCGCGCTTTGCAACAAGACTCCCCTACACTTTACTGGTATTTCCCGATTCAGATCTGTCATTATCCTGCAGTAGCGTTCTGATGTCTCCTGATATGATATATATTTGCTGTCTGATGTGGCTTACAGGCTTTGTATTGCTTTCCTGGTACTTGATCTGTTCTTTGTCATGTTCTGTGTGGCCCTGGCATCTGTGATTGCTGCTGCTGTTTGTTGCTGCCTTCCCTGCATTATTGCCATCTTATATGTCTTGGCAGATCGGGTAACTCTTCTCCCCATTTTTTAATGCCATCTTTAATTCTTTATATGTATTCTGTCGCCGGAACCTGCTTATCTGCTTTGCTGAGTCGTTCTGGTGAGAAAAGTGACATGGAGTAGTTTGTCTTAGACATCTTTGCTGATGATCAAATACTGCACTATCATTATATTCTTGCTAGTTATGGCTTCTCATAGAATAAGCGATGCTAACAATGCTGTTTATAAAGCCATCGTTGGGTGGGTGGAAGCAAGCAAATAATGTGTTTTATTTATAAGGAAAGAAATCAGTACAATTCAGGAGTCAGGACATTAATCTAAGAGAATTAGTTGCCCCTCTCAGTGAACCTCCTAATGATATCACACATTTAGAAAACACCACGTAGAAGCTCTGGAAGCAATTGTCCACAGGAAGCCTAGAAAACCAACATTAATCGCTAAAAATACATGATCACTAGCATGATAGTATTCCATTTCTTTAGATATCTGTGAGTTGTTTTATGTAGTGTATATCTGGATTCTGATAGAGTTCCTAACATGCTTTTATCAGTAATTTGCTTTTGTTGTATATATATTTGTCTGGTGTGAATGGTTTGGCAACCAATTGCTGTCTAGTCAATCATGAAGTCTCTCCTCCTTGGAGGCTTTTGAGGCCCGCACATCCATTTTTCTCTCTTTGGCAGCTGATTCTTACTTTATGCTTATCGCTAGTATGCACAATCCTCCAACTTTGCTAAGTTCTTAGTAACCATAAGTTTACACTATACTCCCATGCTTAGACTGTACATACTTAGAAATTCCCCACAATTTCAGCTGATTGGTCATTTCTGTCTAAATAAGTCCACAATGATGTCTTGCTATGTTTTTTTTTGAGCTGGATCACTAAATCCTAATTCCTTGTCAATATAGCTGCATAGCACGGGTATAATCATTATCTATTTCATGTATGATCATCAATTATCAAGACAGGAGTTGTTAAATGTCTAGTGAACTCTATCTCGCTGTTATGTTTCCCTGTTTTTATTCCCAAGTTTTAACACAATACTAATGTAAATTGGAGCGACAAGTGGCATTAGACATAATTTTGAGGGAACACCAAATGAAAGAGCATATTGCCTATAAAAGTTGCATGGTAAACTCCACCATGACATTGTTGATTCCACTGAGGCAACGTATGCTTAGACAAATGTATGCAAACTCATCCCTAGCAAGTAAAGATGCTGCAGCTTCCATGTGTATGGAGAAATGTTATGGGGTCAGATGGGTTTCGGGACATGTGTACCCGTGAGGAGCTGGGGAAAGCCCAGAAGATCATGTAATTTAAAGTCAAAACTGTTAATATGGTACGATTATGGCTGCATGTCAGATTGTCAGCGCAGTTCCTATTTCTACGTTGTCGAGCTGCATATGAGGAAAGTTCTCAAAGCTGAGCCTCATTGGTTGATTCAAAGTTCAGGATCTTGCATATTTTCTGCTAAGAATCAATACGTATAATTTTATTTCCGCCTTTCAAATGCTGCCTGGCCTGATCAGTCCCTCATTCATCTGTTGTAGTTCACACTCACCAACAAGATGTGTAGTTTCTCCCTCTCTAAAGCACAAAATGTTAGATGGCGAATGATTTAAAAATTAATGCTCCAGTTGTCTGCCTGCTTTCTGGGAGCGCTATTGCTCTTTGATGCGGCTGAATTTGAGCACATCTAGATCTTAGTCTGGACCTTTTCACCATATTCACAGAGCAAGACATCATGAACCAAGAATTTGCAAGCTTCATGTCATCACCTTTTAGGCAACTGTATGATGCAACTTATACCATGAGAGGTGAAATTTATCCTGATTACTTTCAATTGTTTTTTTTTTTAAATAAATTTTTTTATCTGGTTGCTATGATGATTACAACTTTACGATGATATGTTACTCAATGTAGATTCTTGGCCAGCTACCCCACCCTGGGTGGGAGTCTGCGGTTATCTTTATTTAGGTTAGAGTTTTGCCGTTTTCAGGAGAGGTGCCGCTGAGTACTGCTGTTTAGAGCAGCTTTTAAATGCTGCTGATCTTTTTCCTTAATGTCTTTTTTTTCCCCTTAAAATGATGGGTTGATGTCTATTCTTGCTATATTTTGTTGAAGCAGGGGGGAGCATCCAAAGAAGAAATTGAACTACTGCCAAAGTATACATTTCATTGGATTGGCAGTGAGGAGAAAATTAGTGAAGAGGCCCCAGGGCCTTTTGGAGGTATAATGAAGGAGTGTGGAACAAATAGCCCCATTGAACGTAGTTTAACTGCTGAAGATGCTGTAAGTGGCCCTAGCCCCCCCCCCCCCCCTTCACCTCATATTTTCTAGGCCCTATTATTTCTGTTATGCTTTGCACCTGTATATTTAAGTTGAAGCGAATTCTTAAGCACTCTGCTCATTTAGTGTGACAATCATGCATCCAAACACAGAACTATATGAGTGCTTCTTAGACCATGCCTACGACTTACATTCCAGGCATCAGACAACCGCACACATAGGGTTTTATAATACTGTCCCAACCCTTCCACACTCACCACTCACAGATCCTATCTTCACAGTTTTCTTTTTCAGGATAGATGATGATCAATGAAATTGGAACGTCAGCAGTTAGAATGACTGCGTATCAGTATCACTCTTGTTCTGATGTGGCGTTCGAAGCACCCAGGTTTGGCTTCTGGGCCATTATTCCCTTGGGCCAAAGATATGGTCTTTGCTTGGCTGATTTGTAGTGAGGTCTTTGGAAGTCTCTTGGTTGATGCTCATTATAAACTTACATTTAGAAGCAGCCAATCTTGTGATGATGTG
>JACYFF010010365.1:111817604-111830162 GCA_017589665.1 Selenicereus undatus | reverse complement strand
GGCTCTTGCACAAAATGTACTTCTAAGTCATTGCCTTATAGATCCTATATCTATCTATATGAAGAAGGAATCCTGTGACGCAGTGGATTCTTATTTGTACAAATGGTACTTCGAACTCGGAACGAGCATGAAGAAATTAACGATACTTCTTTATCTTTTGAGTTGTTCTGCCGGATCGGTCGCTCAAGATCTTTGGTCTCCACCCGGACCCGATGAAAAAAATGGGATCGCTTCTTGTGGACTCGTTTATAATGATTCTGCTCTAGTTCATGGCCTATTAGAAGTAGAAGACGCTCTGGTGGGATTGTTACGGACAGAAAAAGAGAATGATCCAGTGCCATTGCTTATTTTGCCCAAACTAAGGAATCCCTTAGATATGATGAAAAATGGATCTTGTTCTATCCTTGATCGTAGATCTCTCTATGGAAAATCTGAATCGGGATTGTACGAAGGAGAAGAATTGAAATCGGAATTGTACGAATTTAGATCGGAATTAAACGAATTTAGATCGAGATTGGCAGAATATGAAGAAGACTTAGAGTGGGAACAGAGCGCGCAGGATTTAGTCGATCACATAGTTTGGGCTCCTAGAATATGGAACCCCCCGTGCTTTCTATTTGATTCGATCGTAAGGACCACTGAATTGGGATTTCCCTATTGGGCCAGGTCATTGCGGGACAGGTGGATCATTTATGATGAGGATGAGCTTGAAGAGTCGGAGTTCTTGCAGAGTGGAACCGTGCCGTACCCGGCACGAGCTAGATCTTTCAACGAACAGGGCTTTTTTGCACTAACCCGATTCATTTGGGACCCTGCAGATCCAATCTTTTTCGTATTCCAAGATGAGGATGAGCTCCCTGTCTCTGTGTTTTCAAATCGAGAATTCTTTGCAGATGAAGAGATAGAGCTTTTAATTTCCAAAAAGGATCCTTCTAAATATATCAAGGTAAGCTGGTTTATCCATAATCTGAAAGAGAAAGACAAGCACTTTGAATTGTTGATTAATCGCCAGAGATGGCTTAGAACCAATAGTTCATTATTTAAATCGAATGAACGTTTCCGTTATATTACTCTATCCGAGAGTTATCAGTATTTATTAAATCTGTTCCTATCTAACGGAACACTATTGGATCAAATGACAAAGACATTGCTGAGAAAATGATGGATTTTTCCGGATGAAATGAACATTGGAAAATAAAAATTATGCATGTTTGATGAAATGGTTGTCGCTATCTGCTCCAATAACATATCACTGGTTTGACTGAATAACTAAATAAAATCCCAAGATCTCGGATCGAGATCGATCCGAGATCTTGCAATTGTTCATTCAATGAGCATTTTCAATATTGCCTTGAAGATGACTCGAACCTCCATGCTCTTTAGCACAAGATTTTGAGTCTCACGTGTCCACCATTTTACCACCAATGGATCTTGAGAGTGGTTCGTATTCCATCAACATGATATATATCTAGTGTGATGTATGGAATATACCACAAAGGTGGAGCGTTGAAGTCTTTATATTGATCGGTCATATAGTAAATAAATATAACTAAAAAAATCTAAAAAAATCATATGGTAAATATTACTTAAATTTTCTAACAAAATTACAATACAAAAGGAAGTTTATTTGTCATGATTTTGCAAACTTTTTTACTAGGAAATCTAGCATCCTTATCCCTGAGGATAATGAATTCGGTCGTTGTGATCGAACTCTATGAATTTCTGACCACATTCTTCATAGGGCCCTCTTATTGCCTACTTTTCCAAACTCATATTAAAGTTATAGAAGAAGGAGAAAAAGCAATCAATGAGCAGGTAGCAGCAGCAATTGGTTTAATTATTGGACAACTCGTGATGTTCATATTGATCTATTATACGCCTCTCCATCCAGCATTGGGTAGACCGCATACAATAACTTTTCAAGTTCTATCCTATTTAGTCATTCTTTTCCACTAGTACAATTCCAAATACTTTTATGTTAAACGTAACCATGAATCTACTAGGAAAAATTCAATGCGTAATCCCAACATTCAATGTATATACCTGATTAATCTCATTTATCAATTATTGAACCATTTATTTTTTCCTAGTTCAATGTTAGCCAAATTAGTCACCATTTATATGTTTCGATACAACAGCAATATGTTATTTGTAACAAGTAGTTTTGTTGGTTGATTAACTGGTCACATTTCATTCATAAAATGGGTTAAATTCGTATTAGTCTGGATAGATAAAAATTATTTCGTTAGAGCGAATATGTACATTCTATCTAACAAGTACCTTTTCGATGTGTTTCAACTTTATCAGGATTTCATCTTCGATTTTAGAAAATCTATGAATCGATTTAGTAGTATTCTCATTTGTTTATATGTCTTTGCACTTGCGGCAGAACGCCGTCACCTTTTATGACTCATAAAATAATGCAACAAGGAATACCAGAAGAAAAACATTTAGAACGAGAAAAGACGTCTGAAGAGGAATTCACCGCAAAAGATCCCTCTCCCTCCCTTTTTCAACTTTTTAAAGAAGCATACTATAAGAATATCCCAACTTCTTTTTCTGGCAATCAAAATATTTCGAAGTTAGAAAT
The DNA here is from genome assembly GCA_017589665.1 of Selenicereus undatus. NCBI lineage: Eukaryota > Viridiplantae > Streptophyta > Magnoliopsida > Caryophyllales > Cactaceae > Selenicereus > Selenicereus undatus. The sequence goes on along the minus strand of JACYFF010010365.1, from coordinate 111,827,572 downwards.
ACTCAAAGAAGACAGTAAAATTCCCTTATGGGTTGAAACCCCCCTTCTTATTTCTATTCTTTTTGACTATAACCGTTGGAATCGTCAAATGCGATATATAAAAAACAAGTGATTCGATAATGCGGTAAGAAATGAAATGTTACAATTTTATTTTTCTACATGTCAAAATGATGGAAAAGAACATATTTCTTTTTTATATCCACCTAGTTTAGCCATTTTTCGGGAAATGATACAAAGAAAGATTTTTGTTTCTGCAACACAAAACTATGATAAACTATAGAATGATCGGATTTATGCCAATGAACAAAAAAAGGAAAAGCTTAAATAATGAATTTTCTAATAGAATTGTAATTTTAGACAAAAAAGGACTTAAAAAAAATATATTAGGAAAAAAAAATCGATTATGTAATGATAAAAAAAAAACAACAAAGATTGACAATCAAACCTAGATTAAAAAAATAAAGATGGACAATCACACCTAAAGTTTTTGGGTGTAAGTTTGTTACATTTTAAGATAGACTTAAGGTGAATAAGCCTTATCCGGCCCATTAATTTACGAAAAACAACCCAACCCACTTTACTAACAGCCATGCCCCGACGCTGCTTTGGGCTGAACGCAACCCGACTCTTTGCCCCAATCCCTACTATTCTCTCTCATCTTGGAGGCCCAGAATCAAGATAATTCTGGGCTCACCAAAACAGGAAGACAAGAAGCCGAACTAAACAGCTAGGAGAGCATGACTCTCATCTGGGTCTGGCCCATAAGTACCAACGGCAACATCAAAACGGCGTCGTTCTTGTGAGCATGAGAAAACCCTAATGAGGGTATGTATATCAATCCGCACTTGGCTGAAGGTGCCCCTGTCATCCACTCTCTCTCCTCCCGCATCAGTGTAGGCGCCGCCGATCTGAGGAGTTAGTTCGTCTTTACCAGCATCGACAATGGTAACCTCTCTCTCTCTCCCCATTGCATTGAATTTGAGTTGATTTGATGGTGAATGATGTGCTTGTTTGTGATGCAAAAAGGCGGATGTGGAAGGAGAAGTTGCGACAGGGCAGCCAAAGAAGAGAACGTTCAGGAAGTTTAGCTACCGAGGCATCGATCTTGATGCTTTGCTCGACATTTCAACCGATGAACTCGTCAAGCTCTTCCCTGCTCGTGTTCGCCGCAGGTAAAAACCCATCGTAATCTTCTCTTGTTAACGTGTTTGTGGATTTTTGGGTTGTTTGTTTTCAGGGTTGTAATTTTGAGTTCGCATGGTGGTTAGGTTTTCAAGGGGTTTGAAGCGCAAGCCCATGGCTTTGATCAAGAAGCTTCGCAAAGCGGTAAGAAACTGCATTCCCTTTTTGAAGTTTTTGGGTTTTCGCATTTCTGTCTGATAGGTATTTTGATGCTGTTTTGTGCTAATTTTGTGTGTCAATCGAATTTTGATAGTATACAACACAAAATTTGTATCTTTATTCTTTTGAAAGGTTTATAGAAAATGGGCTTCGTTTTTCTTAGATTTATTGTCGGCCATTGATGACATTGAGTTTTTCTCTGCTTGATTTTACTGTGGTTGTGTGATTTGATGGTATTATTATAGATTTGTTATTACATGTTTAATTATCATTTTGTGAGCATATACGACTAATGTATTATGTGGAAGAATAGAGGGGTTTGTTGTGATACTAGCTTGATGTAGTACAAGGAATGCTGAGGCGACTGGATTCTATGACTGAGTATAACATGTAGGTTTAGAAGAAAAGAAGGAAAAATTCGGATATGAATGAGGGAAAGGACAGGAAAAGAGAAATCGAAGAACATAAGTGGCCTTAAATTTCACGATGGAGAGGAGGGGGTGGGTCTAATCAAATTGCAATTTATCTATAAGACTTGCATTTTTCTTTGCGTTTGTTGCTGTCTTTGCTAGTTTATGACCTTTCTGAGACTGTTGTTGTGCGATGTATGAATCAGAGTCTTTAATGCTGGTGTTAGGTTCTTCGCAACGGGGGTACATTTGTGCATGTCCAATTTAGATTGGATTGTCTGGAGATTATGTTGTATTGCTAGTCCTTGTCATCAGGGCACAGACAGTTGTAATGAAGTGTTTGAGCAGAGCAGACTCATTTCCTGCCCATTTGTAATGAAGAGTTTTGGTGTCGTAGGCTCATAATCATGGTTTTTGTACAAGGATCTTCAGTTATTGTTACCGTGGGGTCCTGGCTTATGTGGGATTCAATAATCTTGCATCATAATGCATGACCATAGTTACTGAGGTTGGGGATCACTGGTTCGGTAAAACGACTTTGAATCGCAATAAGCGCTTTTGCTAGGATCTCCAAATGCCATAATAGTAATTCGCTGAGAAAGTTTTTCCGGATCACCAATTGATTTCTTTGAAAATAAAATAAAGGGGAATGCTAATAGATTCCAAATGCCATAAGAGTACATAATAAATTAGTGAAATAAAAAGTTATCTCATTAATTATATCATTTATGATACCTAGCGTCCCCTTCTTTTCTTCCAGTATCACAACTAACCCCTTTATCATTCCCTATGTTCCCAATTCTCCATTACTTTTGGCTACTTTCCCTGTTCTCCAAATTAATTCTCCTTTCATCCCCTTTCTCTTACTACCCTAGTAGCCCACTTGTTTCTTTCACCTCTATCCCCAAATTAAATTTATTGCACACAATTCCACTTCCCCGTCCCTCTTCCATTTCTTAAAACCCTAGCGGCCTATTCTATCTCTCCAGATCCTTGGCGCAGTCCACCTCTGAAGTCAGCAGCTGCCATTGAAGCCAATCATGATGCTTGCAAGCGCATGGCGCGAAGTCTGTCAACTGAAGTCCACTGTGAACAACTGTTGTACCATTACAGAAAACATCATTGACCTTGCTCACTGGGCATCGATAACCATGGCGAATTGCATCGTGACCGACTGCGTTTTGGATCTTAAGTGAATTGTGGTCTGGAATGAGGATCTCTGATTGAGGATCGGGCGGAGGGGGGGGTGTTTGCAGCAGATTTGGTAACTAAGTGCAGGACTCATTTGGTTTATTGTATTGTGAACCTTTAAATCTTTTATTCTTGCAGTCTGTACTGTTTTTTGCCAATTCCGAATCACCCCCCAGGGCGCTACTGGCTTTTTGAGTTTTCCTCTTGAACTAGGAGTTTGCCTAGTATCTTTTGCTGGCAGATTTACTTTGCTGATATAAGGGCCCTGATATTTCTGTGCATCAATTTTCTCCCTTGCCACGCTTTATTTGAACTGTTACATATTGTGACTGTTCCTCTTGTTCCTGATTTTGTAGACACAAATTTCTATGTTCAACAAGTGATGAATGATACGATCAATGCTACTGATGAATCGATCTAGTTGAACTAATATTGCTTTCTGTTTTTAATTCAGAAACGTGAGGCCCCACCTGGTGAAAAGCCCGAACCAGTCAGGACTCATCTCCGCAACATGATCATTGTTCCTGAGATGATTGGTAGCATCATTGGTGTTTACAACGGAAAGACCTTCAATCAAGTTGAAATCAAGCCTGAGATGATTGGTCATTACTTGGCTGAGTTTTCAATTTCCTACAAGCCTGTGAAGCATGGAAGGCCTGGTATTGGTGCCACCCACTCATCTAGGTTCATTCCTCTCAAGTGAGAGGGTCTCATTTCATTTCCTCAGCAAATAGAACTCCCAGTTACCCTAGATCTTGTTACCATTTTTGCCTATTTTGATTTTGTTAGTCTTCTGGATTTGTCCTGAGTTGTTTTGACTATCGATCACTCCTGTTTTGAATTTATGTTGTGAGTATGCCAGTGGCTATGAGTATGCCAGTGGATTAGATTATCAAACTTCAATTCGTGTGATTATCACAATTTTTTGGCGCATATCACTACTATTTTCCATGGGCTGCTGTTATCTTGTATGAACAATGCAGATGTTGTAGCGCCTAGTCTTGGGGTTTTACTACAGTTTGCCGTGAAAATGTTGCTTTCGAGCTTCATTTCTCTGGACAAACGTCTTCCGTCATGAAGTCTGGTGTCTGTGTGCTCGAGGCTTTTTCAAGTGCTTATATTGGGCTTCTTGTTATATGACTAGAAAGCAGACATGAATACTTTCCAAGCGTGGGTTGCTTACTGGTGTTTCTGACAATTTTTTGCATTACGAATGACCTCTGCCCACATGGTCAAAAATACGAACTTTCACAAGAGGCGTCATCCTTTAAGCTGGGTTGCAATTTTCTCTAGACATAACATGCAGATTATCGCAAGATGATTTGGTTCATCAGTAAATGCCATTGCATGCGAGGACATTTGAGGAAAAAAGATACTAGGCAAATATGTGAAAATGAGGTCAAATTTTGTAAAATAAAGGGCCTATTTCTGTCGTAGGTAAATTGAGGTGGGTAAAAGGTAAGTAAATTGGAGTGGATAAAAGGGTGACGTAGATTGAAGTCGGTTAAAGTGGGTTGAATTTTTTTGTATGTGATAAATTGAACTTGGTTAGAATAGTGAAAGTAGATAGTTGATTGAAGTGAGTTGAAGTGGGTATATTATAACTGACCCACAAAAAAAATAGGGCTAAAACACAGTCGCCATTATTCCATGAACTAGAGCTCTTCGTTTTAAGTACTACAGAACTTCTTGACCAATTGTCACGTACAGTGTGTCTAAGTAAATATTAAATTATCAAATTCGTAGCCGTATGTGAATGATTTCTCTCTCTCTCTCTCTCTCTCTCTCTCTTTGTGTGCTGTGAATAGGGGTGTTCATTTATCGGTCTTGGGACCGAACCGATATCAAATTGTTTTGTCTTATATGCAAAGATTACTTTATAGCCCCGACAAGCTATATTTTCTTTTGCCAATTTCTTTCAACTGTTGATTCTAGTTATTCTTCTTCATCGGTATAATATGTTATTTGTGAATCATTAATATTTATGTTTAGTTGATACCATGCGGTATATTCAAAAGTTTTTTCTAATAAAGCAATATTATCTTTTAATAAATTGATAGTTATGGGACGGACTCTTTTTGGTAAGGTTGATAAATAGTTTAATCTATTTTTATAGTGATTTAATAAGTTCTGTCTAATATTTCTGACACTTAAATCAAAAGATCTTAAATACTCCCATGCTTTTTCTTGGGTATAGTGATTTAGTTCAGGCAAATTAAAGCTTTGTCCTGCTAAATAATTCACCTTTGTCCAACGTAGAGTTAAATTATAATTTGTTTTTAAACATGTTCACTGTAGTTATACCTTGTTTTAGAAGTCAGGGTCTGATACCATTTGTGAGGGAGACGAGTGGTTTTTATGGAAAAAGCGATAAAACCATTTGTTGAATTAATTAAGTGATTCACACAGAAAGGGTCTGTCAAGTCTTTAAAGATAGTACTCGGATACTAAATTATCAAATGAAACTTCACACTAAATATCATATAATTCCATTAAAACAATATTGAATTAAAGAAATTATACCTTCAAGGGTTGGATCTGTCTTACTCCTTCATGCTCGTCTTACTCCACCCTGACGCGAGGCTTACCTACTCGTTCAGACGTTCTCCTACTCTCTCTAATACCATTTCTTTAATCAAAGTTGTAATAACCGAACTATAGATACAAAGTTTTGAGGAAAGATTTCTCTTTTATTCCATTTATAATTGTTCTCCTTTCCCTAAAGGGAGGAAATTAGAACATTTTCAGATGGATTTTTCTTCTTACAAATGTCGATACCTTCTGCTGAAATCGGCTATCTATTTATAGGGGAAAAGGGGTGCGCTGTGACATAAGCGCTTACATCACGAGAATCTAAAGAGATAAGATTTTCAGCAAAAGATATGCTTTATAGATAAGGTTTCACTATTCTTGATAGAGTTTGTTTTATCTTTATTGTCGTGTAGTGTCGGCAGAGATACGAGCTGATAAAGCTGTGGTCCCTTGTGTCTCATATGTTGACAGTTCTTTATGCATGAAGAATTTTCTTCTTTTCCTTGTCTTGCTCTACTTTATAGAGTTCTGTGAATTTGGTGTGTACAGCTGGACTGCCTAGAAATTTCTTGGGTTCCAGTGCATAGCTAAAGTAAAAAAGTTGTTCATCAACCGAGATATTTTCAGTACCTTTAGTAGTCACAAGAATGAGATTGTTGTCATAGTATAAAATTCATGCTCCTTTAGTCATTAAACGCTCACACTTGCATTTAACAGCTAAATCACCTGTAGATCTTCGATAGTAAATCCATCCTTGATCAAAATGAACAAATTTATAATGTTTCTTCTTCTCTGCAGCAATAGTAGGTAGTTGTATGGTTGTTCCAGTTTTTGTAATATGGGAAATTTCAATTAAATGGATAGTAGGGTAAATAGTTTCTGCATCTTTCTCGGGAGAAATGGCAAAAAAGTGAAGGCATATATATCCTTTGCTGATTTGCTTGATGGCATGTTTAACATTGGTTGGAAAAATGTTGAAGTTCAATGAGGCTTAAACTGGGATAACAATAGTTTAAGTAACCACAGGTAAAGAGTTCAAAAACCAAATCTGGACTTGCTTTTGAAAATGCAAGAATCCGTGGGAATAAAGAGTCTCTGGGATTATAATAGAGTTCAGGTAATCCGGAGATTTTCTGATAAGCGAGAACGGTCGCTTCATAGAAGTTCTTGTAAAAAAAGTTCGAGAGATCAATAGTCCGGATGCCAGTATTGGGATTAACTAGTCTTGCAGCTAATAGCTTAGCTTTTAATTGTTGCTTCTCTTTCTCTTCTTCAGAGAGGGGGTGTGAAGCTTTCCCCTGATTGGGTCGAAATGAGAGTTCAGAGAGTTCAGATTGGACTTTTTTCAAATCCATCTTTGAAGAGTTCATTTTGAGTTGTTCGATAGTTTGATGGAAATAAGTTGTTAGTTCTCGAGTTTTTCCAAGATCAACTCTAAGATCTACAACAATTTCCTCAATAACTTCAATTTTTTCATGCACAGCTTCACAGTATTCATTCACATTAATAAGAATGTCTTCAAAGTTCTGAATTAGGTGGATACTGTCGACTTGTTCCATCGAAGCTTTGCCTTTGTTCGTTGAACTCATGTTCTCTTGTTAAATAGTCTGCAATAAAATTATTTTTTCCTGCAACATGCTCATAAACCGCATTAAATTGAGATAAAAATAATTGCCATCGGTGTAGTTTACGCATGTGAGGTCCATTGTCTAAAGCTTGCTTTACAAAAGTAGTCGCTGCTTGGTTATCTGTTAAGACTTTAGAAGGCTTAGGTAACAAAAAGAGTCTACATTTGGTAATTCCTCTAATAATTGCTAAGAGTTCCTTTTCTATAGTATTGTAATTTTCTTCTCGTTCAGAAAAAGTTCCACTGTGATAACCACAAATTTCATTCAAATCTGTTTTTAAAACTGTTACCCATGTTTTGTCAGATGCGTCTGTTTGAAGAATTAAATTATCTTCAGGTTCAGGGAGTCTAAGACTGGGAAGTTGTTGACATTCTGCTTTTAATTTTTTCACAATGTCTACATGTTTCTCTGTCCAACCAAGAGTATTGTTTTTTCGAAGTAGACTTTGCAATTCTTTTTTCTTTTTTGCTAATTCTGGTATATAGGAACTAGCATAGTTTAGTAGTCCTGGGAAACATTGAATTTGTTTCTTTGTTCTCAATTGGTCTGGATATTCTATGATTTTTCGGGAGATATGTGGTTTTAGATTGATTCCATTGATGCCAACTTCAAAGCCTAAAAATTCAATTTTTTCTTTTTCAATAGTGGCTTTTTTCTCACTAAGACAAATTCCTTCTTTAAGTGCTGTTTCCAAAAATGTATTGAGATGTTCTCGATGTTATTCAAGGGTGTCTGAACTTATTAAGATATCATCTACATAGACAATAAGAAAACTGTTAAGATGTTTAAATACATCATCTATTCGTCGTTGAAAGATTCTTGGTGCATTCTTTAGTCCAAAAGGCATAACAATCCATTCATAAAAGCCTTGAGCAGTACTAAAGCCTGTGTATTTAATACTAGTTTCTTTCATTTTTATCTGCCAAAATCCAGATTTGCAGTCAAATTTTGAATTTTTTTTTTTGTTTTTCAAAAGATTGATTAATACTTTCTCATTAGGTAGGAAATAGTTATCTATCTTTGTAAACTGATTTAGTTTTTTTATAGTTGATAACTATTCTAGTTTTTCCTCTTCGTTTCTCTGCTTCATTGAATACCAAAAAGGCTGGCGAAGAGTATGCACCATTGGATGGTTTGATAAGTCTTTTTTTTCTAATAGTTCTTTAATTTGAATAGAAAATTCTTCAATGTCTTCTTCAGAGTACAACATTGGTTTTTCTTTTATATAGATATCTTGTGTTAATTTTATTTTAGCTCATGGATGTTCAGGTTTTCAGAATTGTAATGGATTTTCAGAACATATTCATTTTAGTTTTGCTAATAGTTCTTCTTTCTTGATGATATGAACTGTAAAAATGGGTTTTTGTGCATGAATTTGAAGGGCGCTTTGTTCATAACCATGTCCACTACACTTCGCGCGCTCTCTGTATGGGTGTTTTAAAGTGGGAATCTTTAAAGTGTGACCACATTTTGTTGTAAGATAAATAGTATAGGGAGTTTGTGTAAATTTAACAAACTGTTTTAAGAAATCATTTCCTAATAGGATATCATGACCAGAGTTATATTGTAAAACCGTAGGTATAGTAAGGATTTTGTTTCCTAATATGATAGAAACATTGTGCTGCACCAAATCTAAATAGGTGGGAACAGGATGAACGCCTTTGATTCTGATTTTACGATCATTTGAGAGTTTATCCCAGTTGAGAAGTAAAAAGTCTTGAAAGAAAGTTACTTCAGATCCTGTGTCAATCAAAGCAGTGGTTGTAATGTCTAATTCTTTAACAGTTACATCAATATAGGTGAGAATAGGTATTTCAAGTTGCTTCATATTCGATCAAGAATAATGTTAGTGTGCTGAAGCATAAGGGTTATATGGGTAGGTCCAATTTCATAATTAGTATATTGGTCTAGGAAGTTCATTCCTAAAAGTATATGATAAAATTCATTTTTAATAGAATGATCAATATAACAATCAAATTCTAATAATGTAGAAGTAGGAGTTTTCATCATGATTCTAGATTGTTGATTTAGAGTTGCTTTTTGACCATTATATGTAACAAAGTTATATTCTTCAGCTGTTGAGACTGCTAAGGGTAATGGGATACAATGGCTTTGGGATGAGCCGGTGTCAATTAAGATTTTGCTTGAAATCCAAGTTTGGCCATTAAAATAGTCTAATTTAACTTTGTAGGTACTACTCTGAGGAGGTGTTAGCAAAGGAGTTATAGTTCGAGGTATAATCGTTGTACTATAGCTTCGTGTTAAAAAGGGTTGATTGGCTACTCTTATCCCTTTCTCTGTATAAGAAAGGCTAGGTGCTTGATGACTAGTAAATGCTTCATCGTCTTCTACTAATTGAAAGTCTGTTAATGCAGGTATTTTGGCTTCTTGTATTGGAGGGGAGATGATAGTACTGATAGTTGAAAAGATTGGATCAACAGTTATTTTACCTATTTGTTTAAAATCTTTTATTGGAAAATTTGTATTAGAGAATATGTATAATCCCCTGTAATAAAAGGATAATGCATCATTTCCTGGTTGTAATCCGATATCTGTTAAGAGTTTGAATTGCAAATTTAAAGTGTCTTCTATATTTTTGCTTTGCAAGGTTACGGAGTAGTTTGGGTCACATTCAAAAATTAATTTTTTCTAAATTAGATTTCCTTGTAACGTTCCTAAATGGTTGTTCTGAATATTTCGAAATCTTTGGTCATGTAATGACAAAATAATAAGAGAGTTGATTCCTTCTTTAAAGCAAGCGTTTACAGCAATTTGTATTCCTTGTAAATGTACATATTTAATGAGTTTTCTATCTTTAGTTGGGATTTTTGATAAAAATCTGTCAATTATTTCTCGAGTCATTAAT
>JACYFF010010365.1:111806152-111817504 GCA_017589665.1 Selenicereus undatus | reverse complement strand
AAGGTATAACTACAGTGAACATGTTTAAAAACAAATTATAATTTAACTCTACGTTGGACAAAGGTGAATTATTTAGCAGGACAAAGCTTTAATTTGCCTGAACTAAATCACTATACCCAAGAAAAAGCATGGGAGTATTTAAGATCTTTTGATTTAAGTGTCAGAAATATTAGACAGAACTTATTAAATCACTATAAAAATAGATTAAACTATTTATCAACCTTACCAAAAAGAGTCCGTCCCATAACTATCAATTTATTAAAAGATAATATTGCTTTATTAGAAAAAACTTTTGAATATACCGCATGGTATCAACTAAACATAAATATTAATGATTCACAAATAACATATTATACCGATGAAGAAGAATAACTAGAATCAACAGTTGAAAGAAATTGGCAAAAGAAAATATAGCTTGTCGGGGCTATAAAGTAATCTTTGCATATAAGACAAAACAATTTGATATCGGTTCGGTCCCAAGACCGATAAATGAACACCCCTATTCACAGCACACAAAGAGAGAGAGAGAGAGAGAGAGAGAGAAATCATTCACATACGGCTACGAATTTGATAATTTAATATTTACTTAGACACACTGTACGTGACAATTGGTCAAGAAGTTCTGTAGTACTTAAAACGAAGAGCTCTAGTTCATGGAATAATGGCGACTGTGTTTTAGCCCTATTTTTTTTGTGGGTCAGTTATAATATACCCACTTCAACTCACTTCAATCAACTATCTACTTTCACTATTCTAACCAAGTTCAATTTATCACATACAAAAAAATTCAACCCACTTTAACCGACTTCAATCTACGTCACCCTTTTATCCACTCCAATTTACTTACCTTTTACCCACCTCAATTTACCTACGACAGAAATAGGCCCTTTATTTTACAAAATTTGACCTCATTTTCACATATTTGCCTAGTATCTTTTTTCCTCAAATGTCCTCGCATGCAATGGCATTTACTGATGAACCAAATCATCTTGCGATAATCTGCATGTTATGTCTAGAGAAAATTGCAACCCAGCTTAAAGGATGACGCCTCTTGTGAAAGTTCGTATTTTTGACCATGTGGGCAGAGGTCATTCGTAATGCAAAAAATTGTCAGAAACACCAGTAAGCAACCCACGCTTGGAAAGTATTCATGTCTGCTTTCTAGTCATATAACAAGAAGCCCAATATAAGCACTTGAAAAAGCCTCGAGCACACAGACACCAGACTTCATGACGGAAGACGTTTGTCCAGAGAAATGAAGCTCGAAAGCAACATTTTCACGGCAAACTGTAGTAAAACCCCAAGACTAGGCGCTACAACATCTGCATTGTTCATACAAGATAACAGCAGCCCATGGAAAATAGTAGTGATATGCGCCAAAAAATTGTGATAATCACACGAATTGAAGTTTGATAATCTAATCCACTGGCATACTCATAGCCACTGGCATACTCACAACATAAATTCAAAACAGGAGTGATCGATAGTCAAAACAACTCAGGACAAATCCAGAAGACTAACAAAATCAAAATAGGCAAAAATGGTAACAAGATCTAGGGTAACTGGGAGTTCTATTTGCTGAGGAAATGAAATGAGACCCTCTCACTTGAGAGGAATGAACCTAGATGAGTGGGTGGCACCAATACCAGGCCTTCCATGCTTCACAGGCTTGTAGGAAATTGAAAACTCAGCCAAGTAATGACCAATCATCTCAGGCTTGATTTCAACTTGATTGAAGGTCTTTCCGTTGTAAACACCAATGATGCTACCAATCATCTCAGGAACAATGATCATGTTGCGGAGATGAGTCCTGACTGGTTCGGGCTTTTCACCAGGTGGGGCCTCACGTTTCTGAATTAAAAACAGAAAGCAATATTAGTTCAACTAGATCGATTCATCAGTAGCATTGATCGTATCATTCATCACTTGTTGAACATAGAAATTTGTGTCTACAAAATCAGGAACAAGAGGAACAGTCACAATATGTAACAGTTCAAATAAAGCGTGGCAAGGGAGAAAATTGATGCACAGAAATATCAGGGCCCTTATATCAGCAAAGTAAATCTGCCAGCAAAAGATACTAGGCAAACTCCTAGTTCAAGAGGAAAACTCAAAAAGCCAGTAGCGCCCTGGGGGGTGATTCGGAATTGGCAAAAAACAGTACAGACTGCAAGAATAAAAGATTTAAAGGTTCACAATACAATAAACCAAATGAGTCCTGCACTTAGTTACCAAATCTGCTGCAAACACCCCCCCCCTCCGCCCGATCCTCAATCAGAGATCCTCATTCCAGACCACAATTCACTTAAGATCCAAAACGCAGTCGGTCACGATGCAATTCGCCATGGTTATCGATGCCCAGTGAGCAAGGTCAATGATGTTTTCTGTAATGGTACAACAGTTGTTCACAGTGGACTTCAGTTGACAGACTTCGCGCCATGCGCTTGCAAGCATCATGATTGGCTTCAATGGCAGCTGCTGACTTCAGAGGTGGACTGCGCCAAGGATCTGGAGAGATAGAATAGGCCGCTAGGGTTTTAAGAAATGGAAGAGGGACGGGGAAGTGGAATTGTGTGCAATAAATTTAATTTGGGGATAGAGGTGAAAGAAACAAGTGGGCTACTAGGGTAGTAAGAGAAAGGGGATGAAAGGAGAATTAATTTGGAGAACAGGGAAAGTAGCCAAAAGTAATGGAGAATTGGGAACATAGGGAATGATAAAGGGGTTAGTTGTGATACTGGAAGAAAAGAAGGGGACGCTAGGTATCATAAATGATATAATTAATGAGATAACTTTTTATTTCACTAATTTATTATGTACTCTTATGGCATTTGGAATCTATTAGCATTCCCCTTTATTTTATTTTCAAAGAAATCAATTGGTGATCCGGAAAAACTTTCTCAGCGAATTACTATTATGGCATTTGGAGATCCTAGCAAAAGCGCTTATTGCGATTCAAAGTCGTTTTACCGAACCAGTGATCCCCAACCTCAGTAACTATGGTCATGCATTATGATGCAAGATTATTGAATCCCACATAAGCCAGGACCCCACGGTAACAATAACTGAAGATCCTTGTACAAAAACCATGATTATGAGCCTACGACACCAAAACTCTTCATTACAAATGGGCAGGAAATGAGTCTGCTCTGCTCAAACACTTCATTACAACTGTCTGTGCCCTGATGACAAGGACTAGCAATACAACATAATCTCCAGACAATCCAATCTAAATTGGACATGCACAAATGTACCCCCGTTGCGAAGAACCTAACACCAGCATTAAAGACTCTGATTCATACATCGCACAACAACAGTCTCAGAAAGGTCATAAACTAGCAAAGACAGCAACAAACGCAAAGAAAAATGCAAGTCTTATAGATAAATTGCAATTTGATTAGACCCACCCCCTCCTCTCCATCGTGAAATTTAAGGCCACTTATGTTCTTCGATTTCTCTTTTCCTGTCCTTTCCCTCATTCATATCCGAATTTTTCCTTCTTTTCTTCTAAACCTACATGTTATACTCAGTCATAGAATCCAGTCGCCTCAGCATTCCTTGTACTACATCAAGCTAGTATCACAACAAACCCCTCTATTCTTCCACATAATACATTAGTCGTATATGCTCACAAAATGATAATTAAACATGTAATAACAAATCTATAATAATACCATCAAATCACACAACCACAGTAAAATCAAGCAGAGAAAAACTCAATGTCATCAATGGCCGACAATAAATCTAAGAAAAACGAAGCCCATTTTCTATAAACCTTTCAAAAGAATAAAGATACAAATTTTGTGTTGTATACTATCAAAATTCGATTGACACACAAAATTAGCACAAAACAGCATCAAAATACCTATCAGACAGAAATGCGAAAACCCAAAAACTTCAAAAAGGGAATGCAGTTTCTTACCGCTTTGCGAAGCTTCTTGATCAAAGCCATGGGCTTGCGCTTCAAACCCCTTGAAAACCTAACCACCATGCGAACTCAAAATTACAACCCTGAAAACAAACAACCCAAAAATCCACAAACACGTTAACAAGAGAAGATTACGATGGGTTTTTACCTGCGGCGAACACGAGCAGGGAAGAGCTTGACGAGTTCATCGGTTGAAATGTCGAGCAAAGCATCAAGATCGATGCCTCGGTAGCTAAACTTCCTGAACGTTCTCTTCTTTGGCTGCCCTGTCGCAACTTCTCCTTCCACATCCGCCTTTTTGCATCACAAACAAGCACATCATTCACCATCAAATCAACTCAAATTCAATGCAATGGGGAGAGAGAGAGAGGTTACCATTGTCGATGCTGGTAAAGACGAACTAACTCCTCAGATCGGCGGCGCCTACACTGATGCGGGAGGAGAGAGAGTGGATGACAGGGGCACCTTCAGCCAAGTGCGGATTGATATACATACCCTCATTAGGGTTTTCTCATGCTCACAAGAACGACGCCGTTTTGATGTTGCCGTTGGTACTTATGGGCCAGACCCAGATGAGAGTCATGCTCTCCTAGCTGTTTAGTTCGGCTTCTTGTCTTCCTGTTTTGGTGAGCCCAGAATTATCTTGATTCTGGGCCTCCAAGATGAGAGAGAATAGTAGGGATTGGGGCAAAGAGTCGGGTTGCGTTCAGCCCAAAGCAGCGTCGGGGCATGGCTGTTAGTAAAGTGGGTTGGGTTGTTTTTCGTAAATTAATGGGCCGGATAAGGCTTATTCACCTTAAGTCTATCTTAAAATGTAACAAACTTACACCCAAAAACTTTAGGTGTGATTGTCCATCTTTATTTTTTTAATCTAGGTTTGATTGTCAATCTTTGTTGTTTTTTTTTTATCATTACATAATCGATTTTTTTTTCCTAATATATTTTTTTTAAGTCCTTTTTTGTCTAAAATTACAATTCTATTAGAAAATTCATTATTTAAGCTTTTCCTTTTTTTGTTCATTGGCATAAATCCGATCATTCTATAGTTTATCATAGTTTTGTGTTGCAGAAACAAAAATCTTTCTTTGTATCATTTCCCGAAAAATGGCTAAACTAGGTGGATATAAAAAAGAAATATGTTCTTTTCCATCATTTTGACATGTAGAAAAATAAAATTGTAACATTTCATTTCTTACCGCATTATCGAATCACTTGTTTTTTATATATCGCATTTGACGATTCCAACGGTTATAGTCAAAAAGAATAGAAATAAGAAGGGGGGTTTCAACCCATAAGGGAATTTTACTGTCTTCTTTGAGTATTTCTAACTTCGAAATATTTTGATTGCCAGAAAAAGAAGTTGGGATATTCTTATAGTATGCTTCTTTAAAAAGTTGAAAAAGGGAGGGAGAGGGATCTTTTGCGGTGAATTCCTCTTCAGACGTCTTTTCTCGTTCTAAATGTTTTTCTTCTGGTATTCCTTGTTGCATTATTTTATGAGTCATAAAAGGTGACGGCGTTCTGCCGCAAGTGCAAAGACATATAAACAAATGAGAATACTACTAAATCGATTCATAGATTTTCTAAAATCGAAGATGAAATCCTGATAAAGTTGAAACACATCGAAAAGGTACTTGTTAGATAGAATGTACATATTCGCTCTAACGAAATAATTTTTATCTATCCAGACTAATACGAATTTAACCCATTTTATGAATGAAATGTGACCAGTTAATCAACCAACAAAACTACTTGTTACAAATAACATATTGCTGTTGTATCGAAACATATAAATGGTGACTAATTTGGCTAACATTGAACTAGGAAAAAATAAATGGTTCAATAATTGATAAATGAGATTAATCAGGTATATACATTGAATGTTGGGATTACGCATTGAATTTTTCCTAGTAGATTCATGGTTACGTTTAACATAAAAGTATTTGGAATTGTACTAGTGGAAAAGAATGACTAAATAGGATAGAACTTGAAAAGTTATTGTATGCGGTCTACCCAATGCTGGATGGAGAGGCGTATAATAGATCAATATGAACATCACGAGTTGTCCAATAATTAAACCAATTGCTGCTGCTACCTGCTCATTGATTGCTTTTTCTCCTTCTTCTATAACTTTAATATGAGTTTGGAAAAGTAGGCAATAAGAGGGCCCTATGAAGAATGTGGTCAGAAATTCATAGAGTTCGATCACAACGACCGAATTCATTATCCTCAGGGATAAGGATGCTAGATTTCCTAGTAAAAAAGTTTGCAAAATCATGACAAATAAACTTCCTTTTGTATTGTAATTTTGTTAGAAAATTTAAGTAATATTTACCATATGATTTTTTTAGATTTTTTTAGTTATATTTATTTACTATATGACCGATCAATATAAAGACTTCAACGCTCCACCTTTGTGGTATATTCCATACATCACACTAGATATATATCATGTTGATGGAATACGAACCACTCTCAAGATCCATTGGTGGTAAAATGGTGGACACGTGAGACTCAAAATCTTGTGCTAAAGAGCATGGAGGTTCGAGTCATCTTCAAGGCAATATTGAAAATGCTCATTGAATGAACAATTGCAAGATCTCGGATCGATCTCGATCCGAGATCTTGGGATTTTATTTAGTTATTCAGTCAAACCAGTGATATGTTATTGGAGCAGATAGCGACAACCATTTCATCAAACATGCATAATTTTTATTTTCCAATGTTCATTTCATCCGGAAAAATCCATCATTTTCTCAGCAATGTCTTTGTCATTTGATCCAATAGTGTTCCGTTAGATAGGAACAAATTTGGTAAATACTAATAACTCTCGGATAGAGTAATATGACGGAAATGTTCATTCGATTCAAAAAATGGACTATTGGCTCTAAGCCATCTCTGGTGATTAATCAATAATTCAAAGTGCTTGTTTTTCTCTTTCTGATTATGGATGAACCAACTTACCTTGATATATTTAGAGGGCTCCTTTTTGGAAATCAAAAGCTCTATCTCTTCATCTGTAAAGAATTCTTGATTTGAAAACACAAAGATAGGGAGCTCATCCTCATCTTGGAATACAAAAAATATTGGATCTGCAGGGTCCCAAATGAATCGGGTTAATGCAAAAAAGCCCTGTTCGTTGAAAGATCTAGCTCGTGCCCGGTATGGCACGGTTTCACTCTGCAAGAACTCTGACTCTTCAAGCTCATCCTCATCATAAATGATCCACTTGTCCCGCAATGACCTGGCCCAATAGGGAAATTCCAATTCAGTGGTATTTACGATCGAATCAAATAGAAAGCACAGGGGGTCCATATTCTAGGAGCCCAAACTATGTGATCGACTGAATCATGTGCGCTCTGTTCCGATTCCAAGTCTTCTTCATATTCTGCCAATCTCGATCTAAATTTGTTTAGTTCCGATCTAAATTCTTACACTTCCGATTTAAATCCTTCGTCCAATCCTGATTCAGATTTTTCATAGAGAGATCTACGATCAAGGATAGAACAAGATCCATTTTTCATCATATCTAAGGGATTCCTTAGTTTGGGCAAAATAAGCAATGGCACTGGATCATTCTCTTTTTCTGTCCGTAACAATCCCACCAGAGCGTCTTCTACTTCTAATAGGTCATGAACTAGAGCATAATCATTATAAACGAGTCCACAAGAAGCGAACCCCTTTTTTTTTATTGGGTCCGGGTGGGGACCAAAGATCTTGAGCGACCGATCCTGCAGAACAACTCAAAAGATAAAGAAGTACTGTTAATTTCTTCATGCTCGCTCCAAGTTCGAAGTACCATTTGTACAAATAAGAATCCATTACGTCACACGATTCCTCGTTCATATAGATAGATATAGGATCTATAAGCCAATGACTTAGAAGTACATTTTGTGCAAGAGCCATTCCTATCTGATAGAAAAGGATCCCGTGATCCGCAATCAGTATTTTATCGAATCGGAAACCCCGAGTTTCTCTATGAAGAACAAATCTAATTGTATTTATATCTATAATTGATTTATTCCATGTAATTCTAATCGATATGGTCTTATTGGTAAGTGCTACAAGATCTCATACATTAGAACTCAGGGTTATAGACCTGAATCCATTAGTCTGGAACATTTTCTTTTCCAAGTGAAACCCCCTAGTAGAAGAAAGGGTGAAAAGGTGCTTACGTCGCTGTGGAATAAGAAGCCTTCATATCTTCATGCATGTATTAATCTATTCAAAGGTATTAGAGGGGGATCCACTTTTTTAAGAATATTAGTCGAAGCAATTACAAGATTAGTGGAAGATCACTCACAATTCATGAAGATATACTTCACTAATAGATAGCGGGATAAATAATTCGACTTATTCATATGCAGATCACGAATGTCTGGGATCCATATTATGCAATGAGATATTATTTTTACTAATTCGAATTGAAATAAGATATAAAATGGCTTTGTTCTCTTTTCCATCTCAAATAGAGTATGTTCTGCATCCTGATCCACAGTTGTATACCTCAACTCCTTTTCAACGTCAACATCGCTATCATAACTATCATCAAGCTCGTCGTCACTCTCCCCAGTCCTGGGACTATTCTCAATATCATCCATTTCGTCGTCAGTATCATAGTAAAAAAAAAGTCTACTTTGTTCCCAAGAACTTCTTCAGAAATACCGTAATAAAAAGGAAAATACGAATTTGTCGCTAGGTATTTGACCAAATAGGATCGTCCAATTCTTATAGAATCCATCACTAAAATACCTCTCGAGGGGAAGGGGGATAAGTCTAAGTGGAGCGAAAAAGGTTTTTCATGAAATGGGAAATGAAAACTACTAGCCCCACACGAAATTTGTGAATAAGTGATTGTCTGATAATGAGCAAAGAATACCTGTCTTTCTGCTAAACAAGATGTATTGAACTCATAATTCATTAGATACTTTTGAGGAATGTCAACTAAGTATCGTAAGTAAATTACTCCAGGTTGTTCAAACATTTGATAAGCATGCTCATTCTTTGAAAAATGATCACTATGCATCGGACCAAATAGAATTTGATGAATCATTTTTTATGGCGTCGAAGCGGATAACTGAGCCAAGAATTCTCTTTCTTCGTCATGAACCGCATGAGTGCTGCCGAACTAGGATTCTATTTTATCATCAGATCAATCAACCTTCAACATTTTATTTGCATATCCTCTTATTCTTATGAAAGTGTTCGAGTGAAGAAGGATTACAGTGGCTAACGGAGTTTTTCAATGTTATTTTTAGGACCGCTAAGATGCCCACAAAATGGAGGTCTAGTACAGTCATCCCTTTGTACAAGAACAAAGAGGATATTTAAGATTGTAATAATTTTAGGGGTATAAAGTTGCTCAGCCACACTATAAAGTTATGGGATAGGGTAATTGAGAGAAGATTGCGAGAGGATATTTCGATTTCAGATAATCAATTTGGTTGTATGCCAGGCAGGTCGACCATAAAGACGATTTACCTCCTTAGAATGCTCATGGGTTTGTACAAAGATAGAAATATGAATCTTCATATGGTGTTTATTGATATGGAAAAAGCATATGATAGAGTCCCGCGTGAAGTATTATGGAGTTGCTTGGAAAAGAAAGGAGTGTCACCTTTGTATGTTCGAGTTACTAAGAATATATACGAGGGATGTAGGACGAGTGTTAGGACGTCGGGAGGGGTCATTAATGACTTCACCGTTGGTATGGGTCTGCATCAAGGTTTCGCCTTAAGCCCTTTTCTTTTCACCTTAGTTATGGATGAACTTACAAGAAGGATTTAAGATGCGTTACCATGGTGTATGCTATTTACAGATGATATTGTTCTTATTGATGAGAGCATACAAGGAGTTAATGACAAGTTAGAGCGATTGAGGTACACTGGAAGCCAGAGGTTTTAGAGTAAGTAGATCGAAAGCGGAATACCTTCATTGTTGTTTTAGTTGAAGGGTAGATGCAGGGGCAGAAGTCGCCCTGGATGGGAGGTTGATACTCAAGGTCGATAAGTTTAGGTATCTGGGCTCGGTCATTCAGCAGAATAGAGATATTGACGATGATATTAACTAGCGAATAAAAGTGGACTGGCAAAAATAAAAGTTTACCTCAGGTGTGCTATGTGATAATAGGGTCCCCTTAGGTTTGAAAGGCAAAGTCTATCGAATGGTAGTTAGACTGGTCGTGCTTTATGGATCGGAATGTTGGCCTCTAAAAAAGACGTTGGTTCAAAGGTTGATGGTAGCAGAGATGGGGATGATTAGGTGGATGTGTAGTTTTACTATAATAAACAGAATTAGAAATTGAGTAATCAAAGACTTAGCTAAAATAGCTTCTATAGAAGATAAGATGAGATAAACAAGACTCCGATAGTTTAGCCATGTGAAAAGGATAAGTGCGAACGCTCCAGTGAGGAGATATGAGATGATAGACATCCACAGAGGTAAAAGAGGAAGGAGTCGACCAAATAAGAGTTTGGACAGAGTGAGATTACTTGAAAGTTGTGGGTTTGACGGAGGACCTGACTCAGGATAGGAGACTGTGGCATGATAGGATTAAAATCTTAGATCGTAGAGAGTCGACCCCGTAGTTGTCTTTTAGCTGTAGTGGCTTAGTGTTGGTAAGGGTTTGTCGTGCTCGTATGCAGGATGTATTTTTTTATGGGAAGAGACAACGTTTGCTTACCTCTGATTGTTAAGGTATGTCACCATCCCCTGTTATATTATTCTTGCGTTTTACAGCTTCAACATCTTATCATTTTAATTTATCTTAGTCATTCATTGTTATGTGACTTTAACTTTCCCCATTAAATGTTTTCACAAAAGCTTTATTCTATAAAACATTTTCACAAAATTCTTTTTTGTGGGTCTCTTGGAATCAGCCTCTCTACGAGTAGGAATGTCAGTAAAAGTAAGGTTGCCTATAGCTGAATCTCCCCAAACCCCACGAAAACGGGACCCACACTGGGAGGTGTTGTTGTTGTATCCTCTTCTTCTTATAAATTAATGGATCTATTTACTTTTATGACTTAGATGTCTCGTATTTCTCGAGAAAGTGATTCGATTTATGGGATTTGGTATGATACGTATGAGATCGAAGAGATTAATATTCTAATATTTTTTCTTTGAACGTACACCAATCATTATATTCAATATTTGAAATATGAAATCTTCTAATTGTTTCAAAAATAGCTATTTTAACCAGAAAGAATTTGGTTCCCGTGGAGGATACCCATTCTTATGTTTTTTAAACTTAATCGTGTATGATGGAATCACTAAAGATTTGACATTTTCGAACTCTGTCTGTAACTCACTGGAGGCTCGTAAAACAAAGATAAGATGTGTACAAACGAGATACCTAGCAACAAGAAGAAGGAAAAGGATTGAATAGAAGAACTCCTAAACATTTGGCGATGTCCATGGTGACT
>JACYFF010010365.1:111771333-111782876 GCA_017589665.1 Selenicereus undatus | reverse complement strand
CACAGGTAGGTAGGTAGAGAATACCTAGGGGCGCGAGACAACTCTCTCTAAAGAACTCGACAGAATGGCCCTGTAGCTTTGGGAGAAGGGGTGCCCCGTCAAGGGGGTCGAAGTGACCAAGCCCGGGCGATTTTTTACCAAAAACACAACTATCTGCAAAATCGAAAGACCATGTATGGGGGCTTACGCATGCCCAGTGCCGGAAGGTGAAGGAAGCTGGTGACCACCTGATAACAGGGGATGGGCCAGCAACCGAAGCTCTGGTGAACGACGCCTATAACTATAACAGTCCTAAGGTAGCAAAATTCATTGTTGGGTAAGTTCCGACCCACACGAAAGGCGTAACGATTTGGGCACTGTCTCGGAGATATGCTCGGTGAAATAGACATGTCCGTGAAGATGCGGACTACCTGCACCTGGACAGAAAGACCCTATGAAACTTCATTGTTCCTTGGGATTAACTTTGAGCCATTCCCACGCTTAGGTGGAAGGCAAATGAAGAAGAAAAGGCCCCCTTCCGAGGGAGCCCGAGCCATCAGTGAGATACCACTCTGGAAAGACTAGAACTCTAACCTTGTGTCAAGATGTACATGCCAAGGGACAACCTCAGGTAGACAGTTTATATGGGGCGTAGGCCTCCCAAAGTTAACGGAGGCGTGCAAAGGTTTCCTCGGGTTGGACATGTGTGTGTGTGTGTGTGTTTGTGTGTATACATACTGTGCGTTAGAGTTAGGAAAAGTTGATCCGATACGATTACCGACCTGAACTCGATACGAAATTTAGTGGGTTTGGGTATAAAGTTTGAACCCGTTTAGTTAAATGGGTTGAGACGGTAAACCCGTTTAATTAATTGGGTTAGGTTAAGGTTGAGAATCTCAACACAAAAAATTGCCTATTTAACCCTTTTAATTAAACTGGTTAAAATAGGTCAACTCGTTTCTTGTTTATTCACCTTTTACCGTATATTGCTTACATTTTTGGTGGGAATTAAGGTTTGGAGAATTAGGCTTTGTGGTTTCTTTTATGGACCTGTTAGTTGTTGACTTGCTAATTATGTTATTAAAAATTTCAGACAATTTGACTTTATTTGTTGTTGTTTAAGACTTGACTTAGACATGGTCTGTAATTTAAGTAGTTGGTTCTTATGTGAACTTTCTAGGCTCTAAAATTATGTTGTTACTTACTGTTCTGCTGGAATAGACTCTGAACATACTGGAGTCTGTAAGTTAATTGCTACTTTGGTGTACTTTTGAAAGCAGTTATGCCTTTAAGATGCTTAAAAATATATAATTTGTTTGATAAATTATCTTTGGGTTGAAATTTGTGTTGCAATTAAACAGGTCGGTGGGTAAATGTGTACTCGAACCTAACCCGTTCTACTCGTTCATGTAAATAGGTTAGGTTCAGCTCAACATATTCAAATGTTAAGCAGTTTGGATTGAACTTTTTCAACCCGTGTATAAACAAGTCGGGTTCAAATTTGGAGGTTTTCAACTCGTTTAAGTTCAACACGACATGAACCCGATCCTACCCGACATATTACCCAGCTCTAATGTGCGTGTGTTTCTCTCTATATAGGGAGACACACACAACACATATATGGGTAAATCTTGCATTTACATACATGAATCTTTATATCCCTCTATAACCAAAAATAATAATAAAAAAATGTCAGTCACTCCAGTGGAGTCTAAACTAGGTTATTATTGTTAAAGCATAAAGCCTACTCTTGATTCTTTAACCTATAGTTGAACCTTTAAACTAATGAGATGGCTCTTAAATATAGTGTTAGACGTTTTATGAGTGATAGGTCTTGAATTATTGCTATAATAAACGACATTCACATGTCAAGGTGTGTTATATTATCGAACATTTCATGAGATATTAACTCTCAACCATCCATTTAAACTTTAATGAGGATTATTCTTAATTAATTATAAATTTGCAATACAGACAACCGAAATTTTATAAAACAAGTAATTAAGTTAAAAGCTCTTATTTCTTTTCTTTTTTCCTATGAAAAAAAGGGTGAGATTTTTTATTTAGACGTGTCATCATGAGCCACTTGGCGAAGGCATGGAAGATTAAATCAAGATCATGGTGATATATACAAGCACCAAGACCAAATTAACTAAGTGATAAAAAGTACATCTTAGTATTCGGATTGAAGTGAGATATGATGTAGCTAAAATCATAATGTACATTGCGTGAAGATTTTTGATTATCACCTTTGAAAAGTACGTAGTGGATACGTAAACATGCATATTGGACTTTTGAACTTTTTATTACTCAAAAAAAGAAAAAAGTCATTTTAGATTTTTTGAAATGGAATATTAGCAGAGTTTTATCTAATTTTACTTTGACAATTTTGGTACAATTGATTATAAAATTTTCACTAGAAATTTTAATTTAAAATAGGATTTTCTTAACAATACATTTTCTTCTTTGTATTGTTGATTTTAAGTCAAACTGAGACTTATTTTCTAATTTAAATATAATAGAGAAGTGATTAATTTTTTGTGTTTAGTACTTGAGGATGAATACTGAGGAAGCACGAGGCGAGAGGGAAAGAATTGGAAGCATATGATGCGGTCTGAGTTATTGTTAGATTTGTAATACGAGTTTATTGAGTTGATTGAGTTTATCCAAATTTTAACACGAGTTCATATTTATTAATTTTCAAACAATGATGGGGTATGCGTACGTTATTGAAAAAAAATGTTATTGTAATATGACAAAATTTTATATATACTATATCATCTACAATAATCAAATTATTGTTATATAGTTTTTTTCATATCAAATATATAAAGTTGTAAAATTACTACTTAGACTCGGATGTAAGATTTATCAATAAAATTCGAAAACAAAAATTCTAACGTATAAATAGGCATTATTTTCACAAGAAGAATTGGAGGTAAAATTGTAAATATTATGTTATGTTATGTTATATAATTTATGAATACTTACAACATCGTATGTATTAATAATCTAAGAATTTTTATATTCATATAATGCATAATGTTTTAATTTTTAAATTTAATAAAATTAAGAGCCCTAATTCAAGACCAGTACTAGTATAACAATATGACTTGTCACCTTTTTTCTTTTTTTGTTTGTTTTTTATGAGGGAGACTTGTCTTTTTCCCAGATTTTTAAGGTTATCCTCTGTCTCTTCTCTCCAACTTTTATTTTTTTGGTTTTTTTATGCAGGCAATAACAGGTGTTAGTAATTTTTTATATAAAAACAATAGAAGAAGTGACAGATGTAATTTGGTGGGAAAAAAAAATCAAAGAAAACATAGTACATTGTGGATAACACTGAGTAACTTATCTAGTGATGTAATTGTTACAAGAAAACGACCCTACTTTATCTCCTTGAAAAAAAATCAAATGGTGCTCTTTTTCTCAGATTTTTAAGGTTATCATCACCTTTATTTTTTCATTTGTTTTTAACCCAAAAAGCTAGAGGGATATGTGACAAAGACCAATTTAGAAGACACTCAAATCTAAATTTGTAGTATTAGCTTGTGAAGAATTTAGTAAAGTAAAGCCAAGATTAAAACTACATTTATAGAGTTCTTGTACGCCTTCATTGGTATTCTTCTTCAGAGCCTGAAAGAGACGTGTTCAAAGACACACCTTTTCATGCGAAAGCTCTTTGGGCTTGAAATGCAGATGTTGCAAATGCTTCCTCTATCTTACACAATAAATAAATGCGAGAGCTGCGGAGTTGCGAACTCGAAACCTCTTGGTCAGAAAGGTTGTGATACCATGCATATTTAAGAATCAATTCAATCAAAAGTTTAAGGTGATGAAGTCCAGAAATTAACAAGGCACTTTATTTTTTTAATCATTAAGAGCCTCCTCCAATTCTAAAAACGACAATTCCAATTTTAATCATTGATCAGAATGATAAAAGTACATCGAATGCTTATCAATTAATGGCTACAAAATGTCTAACTATCAGCTGTAAATAAACAAACTACTATAATAGCAACGTGTATTTTGGCTTTCAAATTAAATGCAAGTGAAAAAGACACCTCCAGAGATTGAAAGAGATATTAATTATTGAAGCCCAATTAGTGAGGGAGTAGTTTAGGGGAAGAACTTCAAGGATACTGTTACGTTTTAAACCGCAAGTGTACGGTGTAACTGTTGCTAACAACCGGCAAGTATGGGTCGAATCCTTAAGGAGCTTGCTTTCAACTATTAGAACTAATTATTTTACTCAATCTAGGTTCATCAATATTGAGGGTTAAAGGATTAACTAGTAGCAGGAATAACAACTAAAAGTTCGAATAAGATAACAGAATGGAAACACCCAGGTTGGAATTAACAACGCAAACATGATAGTAGATCAATTACTAACCCCATCAAACTAGCCCAAGCATGCATCATGAGTGGATAGATAGCCAATTAAGTTCATCTCCTCCCTCTTTCAAGGGTCGAAGACTAATCCTAGAACCATAATCGCCTATTATCATGGGATTAAAAGTTAGAGCATTACAAGGTCTACAATCTCGAATCCCAATTAGAACCTTAATTATTTTAATATTAAAATCCTAATTGTCTATTAAGACACGCTAGGTAAAGGTTTCATGTTTCGACGCTCCCCCAAACCTCAATAACAATAGATGAATGCTATCTTGAGCATTTCATCGAACACGTGGTGCGCATAGTAACATTAACACAAACAAGGGGGAAGTAAGGGTTTGGGCTAATTCTTGATTCAACTACACATATTCGGCGTTAATCCCAACATAAGTTGGGAGATTAGCCGTGCATTATCATCGAAACAACCAAATCAATTGAAGGAAAGAGAGACCTGAATTGCATAGAAACATAAGCAAAAATAAAAAGTAGAGAGAGAATCGAGCACGAACTTGAATTAAATTGAAGCGTAATTGTTGAACAATCTTCAATCTTGATAAATTCGATCTAAAAAAACATGAATAAACTCTCCCAGCGAAAGCCTAGAAAATCCCCTCTCCAAAGTGCTTTCTAAAGAAAAGAATAGAATGAATGAGAGGTCCCCCGAAAAACCGCACCAAAGGAACTTAAGTCGCAAGCACTCGAGGACGGCACGGCCGTGCCACCCGGCTGGGTTGGCATGGTCGTGCCACCCAACACGGGGTGGCCACGCCACCCTGCTGCCTGGTGTTTTGTAATTTCGCGACACAGCACAACCGTGCCAGTCGGCGTGGGGCCCTATTGCCGAATCTCTAGAACTTCCGTGCTATGCCGAGCGACCACTTTTGTGACTTTAAACTCGCCTCTTTGGCACTCCTTTCTGCTAATTATCATTAATCATTTTATTCCTTCAGTTGAACTCCTGAAAGTACAAAAAGGCCTTGAATGAGCGAAATATATACTAAAGGAGGCCGATTTAACCATTTCTCAAAGAGATCGAACATGAAAGCACCGGAAAAAGGGATCATATTGGGGTCAAAATAAGGTCCAAATATAGATTTATCAACTCCTACATGCTTATCTCTTGCTTGTCCCCAAGCAAGACTTGTTCATAAAACACCAACGAGGGAGACAAAACTCTATATACACTCCTCCTCAGGCAAGAGATGAACGATCGACAAAGCAAGATAAACTATGCATTAAAGGTGGCTAAGTTAAAGTGTGAGGCATTCTAAATAAGACTCATGCACTACCATTTTTAAATCACCCTACCTAAATGCAACACATCAATCACCCCGATATCGAAGCATATAGTAGGACAAAACCTTCCTTAATAAATGGTGAATAAGTAGGACTGGTAGAACCTCACTTTACTACAAAGTGAAACACTCCCTTTAATGTGTTCAGAATAGGTAGTAGGGGCGCACTCGATACTCTATCCAATCAAGCAAACTACTATAGGCTTGGTAGAGTTCTCAATCCTCCACCACGTGATGCAAAATGCAATATGCCAATCATGAGGACTTGTAAAAAGGATGTAATGGGGTTAAGGGTGAAGGGTAAGAAGTGGAGTAAATTTGGGAAGAGTGGAGCTAATAGTCAAAGGAATAGAGAGCAAAAAACACCTCCATAGCTCATATCAAATCAATGACTTCACACCACATTTAAAATTGGGAAACAAACCTCACAGCAACCTCAAGAGGGAATTTAACAATCTCATTGCCATACCCCCATGCCAAATACTTTATTCACAACTTCTCTATTTCTTTCTTCTCTTTTTTCAACATTTTTTTTTCTTTTATTTCTTTTCTTTTCTTTGAGAAGCAAAAACAAGGTACATGTGAATGGCATGGGATCCATAAACTCAAAGCATAATTCCTCATAATCAAACCACTAATAAAGCGCCCAAAGTGAACCAACCTCCAACACTAACCCAACTCAAAATGGAAGTGTTGCTCCCCTAGACCTTCACAAGGGTATAAAAAGTATGCATAGGCCAAGTGCATAGCAGATGGGATACAACAACAAAAATAAGGGAAAGGCACAAGGGGCTAACAAGGGGGATTACACATCAATGGGTGGCTTTTTGGCTCGTGTGGTTATAATGAACAAAAGTCGCCTCAATCATATCAACATATGCACATGCTAAATGTGGTTTCAAAGAGAATAAGACCAAGTTCTAGAGATGCAATCCTGGATGAGTCACACATGAAATGAAGTACGAGACTATATGCAATGAATAGTTATTATGCTCAAAGTCTACCAGGTAAGTCTACCACAGTCAAACACTTTACTCCAAGCTATGTCCCACTTATCAAGGTCAATCAAGTCAAACCACATGAATCTCAAGGGCAATATGACATACAACATAAGACAAGGGAACTATAGATGATAATGTTAAAATACAATTTCATAAAGATTCACACCATAACAGGCCACACTTCAACACACAGATCAACCTGATCAATCAATGATCACCCCTTGTGTTCTCCTCATAAGAGGGGTTTTGGCACATATTTATTCAAAAGCAATAAATCTAACTAAGAAAGAGGTAAAGGATATAAGGGGAAATGAAGATAAGGGTAAGCAGTAGTACCTGGAAAGCTTATGAATGTCCCCACTTGATCATTTCGCCTTTCTGAGATGCAAAATCTAACCTATATGCTCTAAACTACATACACTATTAAAAGAAAAATGTAGAGACAACCTAGTAAAACTACATGACATCCTATCCATATGATGTAAATGCAAGTGATGTCATTCAATCAACGCCCCAAAATCCACAATTCCACCCAAAGAGCTACAAGCTCACCCCCCATGCTTGAGATTTTCATTGTCCTCAATGAAAAAGACAAATCAAAAGACAAAGGGGAAGGGGGAACTAATAGCGCCCGAGGGAAGAGGAGAGGGCGGGGGAAGAATGACATACTTCTTGTTTTTTTTTCCTTTTTTTTTTAAAGCAATGAAATACTTGGGTTGCTACCAAGAAGCACTTGTTTAAGGTCCTTAGCTTGACCCTTACCTTCAAATAACAGATGATAATGGCATGGGAGGTGGAGAAGTGAAAATGTTGAGCAGAATTCACTTCCTCCCCAGTACAAGTAGAAGTGCCTCCAAAGCTAGCTACGGGGGATGTGGAAAAGTCAGAAGAGCCCACAGACCTCATATGGGGTCGCCCCATCTCCATCGAATACCTCTATCCTAAAAACAGCATTAGGAGGGCTAATATGAACAGGTGTCGCAAGAGGTGAGGGGATGACATGTACTGAATATGGTGTGGGCGATGGGAAACAGAAATTCACCATCTCCCCACACATCTAAAAAGATATGGTGCCAGCCTATACGTCAATCACTGCCCCAATAGTAGCTAGAAACGGTCTTCCCAAAATGATAGGCAACCGAGAGTTCTCATTTATATCCATGACAATAAAGTCGCAGGTGATGATGAACTTGCCCACCTGAACAGGAACACCCTCCAGAATACCTACAGGTTGCCTAGTGGAGTAATCTGCCAGCTGAACGGTCAAACTGGTGGGTTTCAGGTTCTGCAATTGAAGCCTCCTATAAAGGGAAAAGGGGCATCAAGCTTATGCTAGCTCCCAGGTCACAAAGAGCTCTTTCAATCTACAAATCCCCTATAGCACAGGGGATGGAGAAACAGTCTGGGTCCTGCAGCTTAGAAGGTGACTAACTCTGTAGAATCGAGTTGCACACCTCTCCAATGGGGACCACTGAAGCTTCCCCACGCTCCCCCTTCCTAAAAAGAAGCTCCCTCAAAAATTGTATGTAGGATGGTGCACTCTTGAGGGCTTCCAAGTAGGGAGTATCCGCATAAATTTACTTCAGCACATCCAGAAATCTAGCAAATTTGAGCTCAAGCTTAAATAACTTGGCCCAGGCTCCCTGCTGAGGGTAGGGTACTAGCGGCTGATAGAGGCTAACTGGAGGTGCAGGACTAACCTTCCCAATAGAGCTCAGACTTTCCTCTTCCTTCTGTTCATCAGTTCCTGTAGAACCAGGAACTGAAACTGTCTCTTGGAGAGCCATCACAAGATTCTCCTCTAACCCCTCGCCCACTGCAGAAAGGGCATTGACATGGCCCCAGGGGTTAGTCTTAGGCTGGCCAGGTAGTTGCTCCTGAGGCCTGGACAAAATGTTGACTTGCTGAGCAATCTGGGCAATCTGGGTGTCCATTACCCTCTGATGCGCAGCCATAGCGTTGAACTCGGAGGTCAACTTATTGATTTGACGAACTAAGAATTTCATTAGTCTTATTTTGAGCCGTTATGAATTGCTCCATGAGACTCTCTAAACTGGACTTGGGTTGTAGAGGTAGAGGTGGAGGTGGAGGATTGTAGGGCGCTCTGTACTGGAACCCAGGCGGCTGCACTGCATTTTGGGGTTGAGGGTTAGGGTTCCTGTAGGGGGGTTTGAATAGCTCTTCCATCCCGAAGTGTGGGCATTAAGGTAGGAATTGCATTGTGGAATGGGGTTGAAGTTGTGCACTGCGTTGGCGTGCTCAATGGTAGATGAGCCATGATAACAGTCAACTAAAGTGTGCCCCTGCACACCACATGTCTCACAAATAACATGCACTCCAACTGGGTTAGGAGTACCCACCCTGTCCAGTCTCTATGCCAACGCATCCACCCTACTGGCTAGGAGTGTCACAACATCAACCTTATATCTACCGCTGCTTTTCTTCGAGGCGGCTCATTCACACGACTAGTGATAGTTGTTAAAAGTCGTCTCTTCCAACAAGGCCTTCATCGGCTCAATTGACTTGCCCATGAGAGCTCATCCTGGAGCGGCATCTGCTTAAATCTTAACTGGCTGTTCTAGCCCATTGTAGAATGTCTGGACTAAGAGCTAGTTAGGCACACCATGGTGAGGGCACTATCACTGGAGGTCCTTGAATCTCTCCCAGACCTCGTACAAGGACTCTCCATCTCTTTGACAAAAGGAGGTGATGTCGGTCCTCAGCTTTGCAGTTTTTCAAGGCAAAAAATATTTGCTGAGGAACGCCTTTGAGAGAGCCTCCCAAGTAGTGAAAGAGCTGGGCTCTTCATTCTGCGACCAGTCACTGGCTCTATCCTTCAATGAAAAGGGGAAGAGTCGTAGCCAAATAGCATCGATGGGCACCCTGTTCAACTTGATGGTGTCGCACTTCGCAGGTAATCTATGAAGATGCGCATTGGGGTTCTCCGAGGGACGTCCACCGAACTGGTCCCATTCCACGAAGAGCGCAGGGCTGAGTTTGAAGTTGTTAGCCTCCACCGCATGGTTAACAATGGATGAGGTAATGCCCGATGCCTGCGATAGACCATAGTCTCGCAGCACTCTTTGATCTTGCCCTTCCATCTCTACTAGACTACTACTGCCCTCTTCTTTCTTCTCGCTTCTCTGCCTCACCTTCAAGCGGCTGCTTCGATTTCAGGATTGAACGGGACAAGGTTTTGATTCTCTTGGCTCCTCCTGTGCATACAAAACAGACATTACCCAGGCGTAAACAATGTCTAGCAAGAATAAAGAACTAAAAGCTACAAAAAAAGTACAAAAAAAAACTAGTCTCGAGTATTTCAATCGGTTCTAATATTGAAAGGAATAAGCTCCCCGGCAACGGCACCAAAAACTTGTAATGTTTTAAACTGCAAGTGCACGACATACCTGTAGCTAGCAACCGGCAAGTACAGGTCGAATCCTCAAAGACCCTGCTTTCAACTACTAGAACTAAGTACTTTACTCAATCTAGATTCATCAATATTGAGGGTTGAAGGATTAACTAATAACAGGAATAACAACTAAAAGTTCGAATAAGATAACAAAATGGAAACACCCAGGTTGGAATTAACAGTGCGAACATGATAGTAGATCAATTACTAACCCCATCAAACTAGCCCAAGCATGCATCATGAGCGGATAGATTGTCAATTAAGTTCATCTCCTCCCTTTCTCAAGGGTCGAACCCTAATCATATAACCATAATCGCCTATTCTCATGGGATTAAAAGTTGGAGAATTACAAGGTCTACAATCTCAAATCCCGATTAAAAACTTAATTATTTTCATAGTAAAATCCTAATTGTCTACTAAGACACGCTAGGCAAAGGTTTCGTTTTTCAACGCTCCTCCAAACTTCAATAACAATAGATGAATGCTCTCTCGAGCATTTCGTTGAACACGTGGTGCGCATAGTAGAAAACATTAACACAAACAATGGGGAAGTAAGCGTTGGGGCTAATTCTTGATTCAACTACACATATTCGGCGTTAATCCCAACGTAAGTAGAGAGAAAATTGAGCAACGAACTTGAATTAAATTGAAGCGTAATTGCTGAACAATATTCAATCTTGATAAATTCGATATAAAAAAACATGAATAAACTCTCCTAGCGAAAACCTAGAAAATCCCCTCTCCAAAGTGCTCTCTAAAGAAAAGAATAGAATGGATGAGAGGTCCCTTGAAAAACTGCATCGAAGGAACTTAAGAAGCGAGCGCTCGAGGACAGCACGGGACGGCCGTGCCGCCGCAACTGGGGTGGCACGGTCGTGACACCTAGCAAGGGGTGGACGTGCCACCCTGCTGCCTAGTGTTTTGTAATTTTGCGGCATGGCACGATCGTGCCGGTAGGCGTGGGGCCCCCGTGCAGAATCTCTGGAACTTCTGTGCTATGCTGAGTGACCACTTTTGTGACTTTAAACTCGTCTCTTGGCACTCCTTTCTGCTAATTATCATCAATTTTTTTATTCCTTCAGCAGAACTCTTGAAAGTACGAAAAGACCTTGAATGAGCGAAATATATTCTAAAAGAGGCCGGTTTAACCATTTCTCAACGAGATCGAACATAAAAACACGGGAAAAAAGGATCAAATCGGGGCCAAAATAAGGTCCAGATATAGGTTTATCAGGTACATAGATTTACTGCTCTTCATCCAACTAAAGTTTGAGCTAAGTCCCTGCTTATAGCTTCCAAAACCTTAGGATTCAAATAATCAATTTTTCGGACAAGAGTCCTATGACTACTTGCCGATGATCCAAGTTCTTTCAATGCACTCTGACAACCTCCGCTGTCAGAGCCTCATTGCTCCTTATAAGCCATAAAGTTTACATTGAACACTTTGTGATAGCTCAC
>JACYFF010010365.1:111746450-111756484 GCA_017589665.1 Selenicereus undatus | reverse complement strand
GAAAGAAGAAAGGAGAACAAAGCGCTTACTAGATTGTTGTCATCGAGGTTAGGGTTTCTAGCTCCAAACTCAAATTCAACAGCAGCGATATGCTTTGTTTACTTCCAGTAGCAGCTTGATTAAAAGGCTTCCACAAAGAAAAAGAGGGTTCAAGGCCCCTTGAAGGTTTTTTTGTTTCTTTTTTTAAATGATTTATAAAGCATGGGCTTCGTGGGCTTTGCGCCTCAGTCTGAAACCCAGAAAAGCTTGGGCTTTAAGAATGCGCTGTCCCTGACCCATTCCGAAGGCGCAACAAGGTGGGCTTTGGGCTTTGGTGTGCTTAGGTGCGCCTCGAGTGTGCTTTTTTAAACACAACTTCACCTTACCATCTAAATCTCATTTCCAAGCATAATTGCTTCCGATTTCTCTTCATTTTACGTCATTAACCCATGGTTTTCGTTTCATTCTTTCTATGATGATCACTTCTAAATAGAAGCATCCTGATCTCAACAAGCATGATATTTTGCACCCGTAGTTACCGGGATCGCTACCCCACCGTCCGTTCCACGATTTGGATTGTCCGATGCAAAACGCGGTATGTTTCCGCTCTAGAACGACTGGGAACGCATTCCAGATCTCAGAACTTGGCAATCCCTTTTCTAAGAGCACAAAATAGCCTGAAAATTTGAAGATGAAGAAAGAAAAATAGGAAAAGAAAGTAGAATCACTATTGAAGGGACGCTGCAAACATACCAGAAGAGAAATTCAACAGCTATGGATATCTTCCGTAACACTATCGCAGAGAGGAGGGGAGACAGAGGGTGTTAGAAGGTGTAGAGAGGGTCAAAGTTATTAAACAATGGGTTATTTTTATGTTTTTACTGCTCTCATGCTTATCTGGCGAAAACAACTATTGGAACAATACACGCCTCAGCTGTAATTAACAAATTCTAATTATTGGGAACAATACACGCATCAATTACTTCAACAAAACAATAATAAGTTTTGAACTTTCTTTTCTTTCAGAAAGAGAGAGACATTGGGTTTGGTTTTCTTGTTCATGAAAGTTTTTTTGTAGTATGGCTTTTTATTAAAGCAATTTATATTTAGGCTACATTGTTTTGATAAAAATAAAGAGGGAAAAAGAGCCCATTAAAATTAAAATTTTAATTTACATTAACGATACGAAATTATGAATTTCATTCTCAAAAACCGTTCCAAGTGGCCTACTCCCTTCGGTCCCCTTTTTAGGGAAGTGGCGTTCCACGTTCCCATACCAAGTTCCGTAGTCCAAGCGTTTTGTGATCATGGTAACTATGTTTGTACCTACATGTGCTTTATTAGAATCTATGATCTACTTTCATAAGGTATACATTTAAGCGCAACTGTGTGCATGCATCAATCTTGAATTCAAAGTTAATTGTGTTCCTTATTGCTACATAAACTGGCACTCCCCATACCTTGTGATTGTTTTACTCTGGAACACTAAGGCCCTGTTCTTTTCATGGGTAAATTGCGAGAACGGAATGGAAATGTTTGGAACGACAGGGAAGGAGTGGAATATAATGGGAAGGAGTGGTCCGTTATATGCAACAGTCGGAAGGAATGAAATGGAGTGGGAAGAAATGAAATGAAGTGGAAAGGAATGGGAAGGAGTGGGATTATTGGTATTTGTTTTGGTAATGGTTTGCAAAACATGAAATTAACTATATTTAAGCTTTACTATTGAATATGGATATTATGTGTACATGCACTTTTTTTCCATGGTTGGTATTATAATAGTAAACTAACGTACGTAGTATAATAATATTTTATTTTGTAATTATTATATGTATACATATTAATTTAGGGCCTGTTCTTTTTGTTGGCAAACCTCATTTTATCAATTTCAACCATCTTCAATATGTTTCTACCAACTTTTACCAACTCTGATAAAACAAATTCCAATTTCAACCAACTTCAACCCATTACACCAAAAAAATTCCAACTTCAACCAATTCAAACATTACCACTCTTTCAATCTTCTACCCATCATCCGAAAACAATATGCCAACTTCCTTCAACTTCAACCAATTTCTTTTACTCTTACCTAACCTTAATCAAGTTCTACCCATCATACCAAAAAAAAAAAAACAACTTTAACCCACTTCTACTAATCTCAACCAATTTCATCCATTCACCAACCCTTATTTCCCAACGAAAAGAACATGGCCTATATGTTATATTGGCATGTTTGTTATAAATATAAGTATGTTATATTTATGTGAAACAGGTAATTAGAACTTTCTAAAAAAATAAAAATAGTTACTTGAAAATAACGAATAACGAATATAGAGTTAATAATAATTAAAACATTAGTATACATAATTACATACATTATACAATGTTTCAAAGCGTGGGAAGGAGTGGGAGGGAATGGGAAAGAGTGGGAAGAAATGGGAAGGAATGGAAGGGAGTGGAAAATAGTAGAATTTATCTTTAAGGAGTGGGAAGGAGTAAGAAGGAGTGGAGGCCAAGGATTTACACACGACAAGAACAGGGCCGAAGTCATTCCAAAGTTGTAAACTATAGTTGATACCTTTCTTTACCTTTACCACAATAATATCATTGACAACAAACATGCACTTCATTTCCAATTATTCTCCAAAGTGCATCTAGAACCACCACGAAGGAGAAGTGCTCAAAGATTGCCCTCAAGTCCTCGACATGGTCAATGATGATGAGAAAGTAGATAATACCTCAATTTGCATTAGCATTTGTTCCAACATGTATCAATTAATCTCTCATGCATACTCCATGGCTACATCCGTACTTCTTAAGTAACACCACAATAGCTATAGGTAACCCAGCACACACCTTCCAACTTCTAAGTATAATACAAGACTTGTTCTTGAAGATTATGGTTGGTACCCTAAATGCACTCCTCTTAATTTTTACTGCTATATACATAGTTGAGCATCTCTATAACTTGTATAGTCCAACATATCTCCTCATCCTCATATAAAGGTATTGAAATATTGTGCTTATAAAGACATTTAAAGAAGAAAAGAACCATAAGGTCCACAATAAAGTTGTTGCAAACCTGTTCAAATTAAGCAATACACATTTGAAGACTCAAGCAAATGCACATCTCCACAAGGGCAAACCCAAAGGCACGTCCCTAAACCCAAATGACCTTATCAATTCCAAGTTAACCAAATTTTAACCTTTTCACAATCACTATAACTTGTTCAATGAGCTTTTCTCCTTCCTAAGTTCAAAGCATCTACATGAAACTTCCACAGAAGAATTTATTATGAGATGATATAAAACAATTATATCATACAAATGAACATGACAAGTTGACATCTTATAGATCAACATAAGTTTGGGGGGGGGGGGGGGTTTGAATACAAATGAATCAACACAACTTACAAGAGATCGATGCGAGACTTCGTTGACTTGGCCATTGGCATCAATCTTTACATCTTTGGATTCTTTGGGACTTGCATTAACTAATTCTCCATTTGATCTGCCCATCACACCCTTGGACTCCAACTTCATAGAAAGGCTATTTGATTCAATGGCCAACTTAGCATCACCACTAGTTCCGGCTTTAACAGCAGCAGCAGGTCGAGAAGCCTTTTTACCCATAATGGAAGTTTCAACTTTACTAGCAGCAGCAGGTCGGGAACCCACTTCACCCACAATCGAAGCGGAACCCAATTTGCGAGTACCATTCACGCCATTATTGCATGATGGCACAGCAGTATCATCAAGCTTAAGTTTCTTGGACAGATTCCCCTCTGAAGCATCACAATGGGGCTTCTTTTTTTGCATAGTACCAACGGGGCGGTCAAAATCTTTTGCAAATTTTGACTTTCCCTTTTCAACAGAACAGGCAGATTTGCCTGAATCTTTCATGCAATTTGTATTAGAATCAACAACTGCCTTTTCACCAAGATTATTCTTAGCTTTCTCATCTGACATCTTAGCAGAGTCATCACACTTGAATTTGCTAAAGCCTTTATTTCCAGTTACCTGGACATTTGCAGCAGACTTAGCAGCATTGTCCGAAAAAATCTTATCAGAATAAGGAGATCTTGACCTCTTTCTCAGACCGGAACACATACCGCCTATGCTTTCAAAATCTTTTCCAAATTCTGACTTCCCCTTATCAGCAAAAGATGTAGATGGAACTGAATGTTTGATATCATTTGTATCAGCATCAACATCATCATTTTTACCACAACCCTTCTTTGCTTTCTTATCCAACATCTTAACAGAATCAGGAAACTTGGACTTGTCAAAGCCTTTAATTCCTGTGATTCCATCATTTGTAACAGATTTGGTGTCCAGGTAAGTCTGATTGCAATCAACAGATTTTAATCTGGTTTTCTGATTACATATTGCGGCCAACTCAGTTGCAGCAGAAGCCGCAGGACATGTATCATCAGGTCCAGCATCACCACGCTGTTTAATAGACTTAACCTTATCCAACATATCTGCCGCATTGTTATCTTCCACCAGTAGCGAAATTCTGTTGGCATCAGGCTTTATGGTTTCAGCCTCTGAAGTGTCTAGAATGGATAAGAGTGGTCTCTGTATGCCTTGTACTGCATTATCACTATATGCCTTACTGTTGTTACCAAGATCTGAAGATCGAATGTCTTTTTTGTTTAATAAGAATCCAACTGTCACAGATACAACAAACAATAAGTTTATAGGAAAGACGTTCTCTCACAGAAGTCTAAACTGGTAAGTCTTTAGGTATGAGAACACACCCTCAATAGAGGCAATTTTTTCACCCAGCTTGTCCGAAATGGTAAAGCTTCCGACGTCAAATGTTCGATAAAATATATAGTCTGCCATCTTAATTTCTTCATCAGAAGGTCGCCAATTCCTCTCATCCTTTGAGATGCAAACAACACTGCACTTACCGCCAATTGCTTCCTGAATTGACAGGGGCAGAATCAGCACCAATCTCCACATTCATGCTCCAACGCAAATAACTTTTCTACGTGATCAAAGGCTTGAACAACTAAAGCCAACTCTGGATCCATCATGAAATAGGTAAGGGGACATTGGCAAGTAAAGATAGGATTCTTTCGCTCAATTCTTGCCAAGCAACTGCTAAATGTTGCAAACTGATGTTCCTTTCCATTAACAGTCTCGAAATCCCAGACAAATACTTAACCAAGAAGGAACCCACATTTGGAAGTTAGGTTGCCACGAATACATACTGTAAGCTCAAGTTGAAGGACTAGTCAAAGGGAAGTTTTAGAAAGGAGAAAAATTCAAACCTTACCATGTAAAAGTAAGAGAAAGGTGCCTTCTAGGAATCATGCTAGCCCCAAATACCTTGTCAGGAATCAAGGTTTTAAAACTCGACGAAACGGCCTTGTTGACATAGTTTTTCACATTGGCGAACCGAAAAACACCGCAAAAGCGGTGTGAATACTGGGTCACAGAGGAGCAGACGCGACAGCCGTGTCGTAACTCGTAACGCGTCACAGACCCTCCACTCAGACGAAAATCCAAAAAAACCACAGGGACAATGGATTCACATATGCTATTTTCCAATTTTCCCAACAAAAAAACACTTCTGGAGCAATGCGGCCGGGATTTGGACGGCGGGAGGCAGAGCCGGTGAGTGGCCGTTAGTGGTGGGCCCAATTTGAGGGTGGGAGGCTGCGATTTCTGTCTGGCGCGATGGCAGTGGGTGGTGGAGTCCGGCACCAATGTCAGGCAGGCGAAGGAGCGAAGACAGGTGGCCAACGGCATAGTTCTGAGGAGTTAGAGATAGGTGAAGGGTCTGGGGATTGGAGAGGATTGGTAGCTTGGGAAAGAGGGGTGGTAGCCTGGGGACTGCGGAGTGGAGAGGCTAAGGGTCTCGGAAGTAAGGAGTTAGAGATAGGGTTTTAATATTTAAGGTGGTGTACCTGCATTAATTTAATTGTAGCAAACTTTTTGGGGCTTGGGAGGGTTGGTGGTAATTTGTTTTTAATTTAGAAAATTATATTTTTGGTCAAAAAATGTAAGTGACGGGTTGTACAATATTTGAACAAATTAACTTGTTAAATTATATTCATATTAATTATATTTATAATAATTATGTTAATTATGTGATTTTTTAGTAATCCTTATGCTAATTATGTGGCCATTGTTGTATTTTCTATCATTTTTATGTTAATTATGTTATTGTTATATTATATTTATGGTAATCTTATGTTATTTATGTTAAATATGTTATCGCTATCATAATTTTTGTTGATTATGTTATTTTTATGTTATTTATGATCATATTATCTTTATCTTAATTATGAAACCTTTATGTTATTTTATGTTAATTGTGTTATTTATATGGTATTTATAGGAATTGTGTTGTATCTTTTATCTACTCCTTTGTTTTATTTAAATAAACTATTTCAATGGTATACAGTTTGTACTATTCTATAACCTTATAATTGGCCCCCTATAAAACTTCCGAAAGGTATTTTGTTTGAATCTTCACAATTGGCCCATTGTAATATGCTAAAATAACTATGCTACAAAATAGCATTACTTAGTGAAATATGGTACTCAAACACAAATACAGATGACACAATCAACTATGTGAACCTACTCACGCTGTGACGGACGCAATCCATTTCGCGATCAGCGTATCCGAACACTCCCTTGTTAACATGCCTGCATCCGCGTTTTAAATCCTTGCTAGGAATCACATTGTTAAGTGCTTGAAAGCGCCAATTAAGCAATTGGTACAACCAATTGGGACTTGTCCATTCCAACACTTACAACTAGCTTGTTAGCGTTTGAGAGCGATTGGGTTTGGCGTTTATGTTTAATGGTTAGAGTCTGGGAGAAATCGAGAGTTTGTTTTTAAGAAACGGTTAGCAGTTGGGAGTGGTAAGAGGTGGCTCGAAGCATTTGCATTTGGGGAAAGAGTGAAATGAACAGGCCCTTAAGCTAATTAGCCTCCTAGCCCGCATATAAGAATCGTTTTAAGCTTCATAGGAGGGCCCAATCTGCCCAAGTAATCATTGTCTAGCAAGTAAGACATTGCAAACTTGCATAGAGTCATCTCGTCAAGCATAAAGATTTTATGCCCAATGGCATTCCAACATCGGCAACTACTTTAGTTTCACATAGCCGGCCGAGAGGTCAACTTTTCAATTCAGCTCCTCTTTACAACAATGTGCTACATTAGGCATAACAAGCCACGTGCCTCAATCCCAATCATCCATATTATCCTCATGCAATGCGTAAGGCGAGTCACTTTAGGCACCATACAAAGAAGGAATGCAGATAAAAAATAGCTAGATATCATGAAATAGCATCATATCTTGAAATTGATGGTTATGGCAATGATATAATCCTATTTTAAGAAAAATAACCTTAGCACGAGCTTCAAATTCAGCATAACAGAACTCCAACATAATGCTCACCCAACCACAAGTTTTGTTCAAAATAAATTTTACAAGCATCCAAGAAAAGACGAAGAAGATCATCATTCCAAGGTCGTACTTTGCAATTGAATTAAGTCAAGGGTCATCAATGGGCTCCAATAAGTAGCGCTTCTATCTCTTTCGTGGTCATCCCCATTTGGTTTTGATTTCTCATTTATTTGTTAGTCCTTATATTACCCGTCCTCTTTGTCACGGAACTTTGAGCCACGACATAGCGAACACTAGAAAGTTAACAAGCACATCACACTCTCACATTTTCGATGCATCCTCCACCTGGTTTATACCGTGCCCATTCACCAACAAAAGGTTGCCTTTTCACATGGCAGCTATTAAAAAGGGGAGAATATTAGGGGAACCAAACAAAGGCACTTTTCTCTTTTTCCTAATATTCTATTTAAGGAGAAACAAGTTTTCCTTCATCAATTTCTTTAAAGCAAGAATGCTAATTCTAATTCAATTAAAATATACACTAATACTATAATATAATTAAACCGGCGGAGACCAATTTTGTCACATATTTAATATTTTACAATAGTGTAGGTTGGATTTCTAGTTTGTATGATGATTAAAAGGTACTTCACTTTGGAATATATTTTGTACTTTGTCTAACAATACCTACGAAGAATACTTTTAAAAGGTTTCCTTTCCAATTAATGCAACTCACCTCATACGTATCCGCCTCTACCTCTGGCCTTTGACACCTTTGTCAATCAATGCACCTTCAAAAACTAAGGTTAACCCCAAACTCAAGCCACTAATACCATACACTCATTGGAACCAGAGTATCATGAAGGCTCCAAGAACTCACTGACATAGGTCATACACAGTAAGGGCATTTTACTCTCAAAAGTCAAATCTTATGACCACTGAATTTTCTTGGCATCGTTGACGAAGTAGCACACAATAAGCCTCGAAAGAAATGGGAACAAACATATTGAGACATAACAAGTATAAAGCCCCACAAAACTATCCCATAGTTGTAGTCTTGTAGAACATATTCAAGGCAAAATTTGATTAATAGGCAGATGCAGAATAATATGTTAATATGCCCCTTCTATTTGACAATAAACACGCAAAGTAATATATATCATGCAACACTATCATCAAGTCCAATCCAAAAATAGACCAATTTGCTGAACAATGATCATAAACATAATCTTTATTTAACTTATATTTTTACTTATATTATAGCTGTCACCAGTGTTGGCAACATGAGGGAAAAGATGAGAACTTGTACAGATAGGGGATCCACATATTTGTCCAGCAATTAAACATAGAGCTACACAAGGCAAAGAGACACTTGAAAATTTGTAATGGTTCCATGTTAGTTTCCTGAGGACGCACATATAATGTGGTTGACACACATGGGGCTCACATAGACGAAGAAGCTATACAAGTCATGTATGTTCACTGCCTCCCATAAACCTGCCCATGGTTGTTTCTTAGTTTTTATTTACACAATCATTTTTGTAATTAGTATTGAAAAAACAAATTAGGTCGTCTAGAGGATGCCATCTATGTGTAGAAAGGGCAAAAATAAAACTGATCATGCCTTCATGCTCCCATGAATGATATTGTTTGCAAAGTCCAAAAGTCAAATATCATTCAGAGCTCATGACTCCACCTATACAAAAATCCTAAATTTTGAAGTCCTAGAAAGACCTACCTGTGGCATCAAAAATGCATCAATTCATTTCCTTCCAAAGACTCGATCACATAGCCAAGAGAATACTTCTACAAATTTGAAAACCCGCCTCTTTTTCATCCTTCTTTCCGTAATCCCTACGAGGAAGCATCTCCTACCTTCCTCAATTCAATCCCCCCACCCCAAAAAAAAAGAGAAAGACGAATGTCAAGTAGAAGAAGGCCACAACCAAGTCATTGACCCATTCTTCTATCAGGCCTCATAAACTAGAGACTAGAGTGCCTGTTTTTCAGCATATCTTCTGTCAGGCCTGAGATTCAACTTTGATCATGGCTAGACCACTAAGCATATTAAGGCACAGTGAAGAAGAGATCAATTCTCATGCCCTCAATCTCACATGAATTATGTTATCTGCAAAATCCATACAAATCAAATTTTGTTCTATACCTATGACCCTAGCTATACCTTCTCATCAGTACAGCCAGAATCCTTTCATTCCTTTCCTTCTATGTGCTCCACTAAATAACCAATGGAATAAATATGCAAATTCCAAGAATCCAACTTTTCTTCATGTCTTTGACACTCCATGATTGAACCGGCAAGTCCCATCAACAAGAGAGAAAAATGCCGAAGCAAAGAACCCATCAATAATGAACAAGGTGTCATTGAATTTTCCCCCCTCAAGGCACATGGAACACCTACCTACTTCCTAAATTAAAATTTTCTTTTTTTAAGCTTGTGATCCACTCACATAATAAAACTACTTCACAAGAATCCAATTCAATAAGACAACTTATACAAGCAACATATGTCGGTAGTTTGCATTTTGGATGTATATCTTCTTTTGCAGGATGCTAAATGTGCTTCCTATTTTTTTCATCATTATTGTTAGTATATTACATTTTCCTAATCAGGAAAAAAAAAAGAACTACATAAGCAACATTGTAATGATAGCATTCAAA
>JACYFF010010365.1:111733285-111746350 GCA_017589665.1 Selenicereus undatus | reverse complement strand
AACACACACACACACACACACACACACATATATATATGTGTGTGTGTGTGTATAACAAACCCCTTAAAATTTTAGTAAGTGTCATTTTCACAAATATTCTAAGATTCTTAATAGTTTTTATTTTTTAAAAGGATATAGTCAATTATAAATGACAATTTTCTTTCCAATTTATTTTTTACAAAATTAGTTGCACTTCCAAAGATTCTCTTTTCACATTAAAAAAAGCCAATGCTTAGTAATGATAAAATATTACATTATATCACTTTTAATTAAAAATTTTATATTATATTACTAATATTGCTTCCAATGTGACCAAAACAATATTTTATATTATAACGTTGTAACTTTTGACAAATAGAATAGCGAAAAAATTAAAATTGATTCATTTCAAATGTTATATGATGCAAGCATTCATTAATTTTGATAATATTGATCATTCAGAACAACTTCATTTAAATATTTGGTGATGGTTAATACACTTTCATTAGAATTTTAACATCCATATCCACATTGGGGCCTTCTTCAGCTTTACATGAAAATACTATATCCCCTTTTATGATGAGTTAGCTGTTTAATAGCTTACAAATATTCTTGCTTTTTATAATATGTTAGATGAATAGTTAAAAAGGAAACATATATTTCACTTTAAAAAAAAATCTTAGCCAATATTATTATTGTAACATGTGAAACTTACCATATTTTTTTCAATTTTAAAATATTAAAATTCAATTTGGACGTAAGAATATCTTCTATTTAACTTGCACATTCTTATCTTGATATAATTATTATCAAACTACAAATAATTACTATAATAAAAACTGATGATATATCTCATGCATCACATGAGTTCTTAACACTAATAACATTCAAAATAGTTTGGTAGCTAAACCATATTGAGTAATAGGTAATAATATCTTATTCAACTATTATGAATCCTTACTTTTTGTTTGTAATATTTTTTAAGAGTTGGAGTTTATTTTGGTGAAATAATTTTATGAGCTTTTACAAAAATTTGGCTGATTTTCAAATTTGTGAACCTTTTTGTAGCTCCTTTTGTACGAAAAAGGATTGATTGTACAATGAAAGAAACTACATGAATTTTACATTAACATAATGTGGCTCCATCTATTGAAAGATCTCAGTACAAAATAGAAGACTTTTTTTAGTCAAATTATTATAAATTCAATTTGTCACATTTTTCAGTATAACTTTTATCAGATCACATAAAATATTTCTTCATTTTTATATCTAAGAGATAATTAATGAATATTATAAATTATCTAGGGCATATTTTATATGTCAACAGGGCTGTTATATCGATATAAAAAATTATTATCTCTATAATTCTAATATTGTAATGAAAGATCTTATTTTAACAACAGACAATGATGTTCAATCATCCAACCTTCCTAGTTTGATTCTTTGGGTTGAACTTTCTATTCTTATTCATTGGCAAACTAAGATACAATAAGTTTCAAACTTGTGCTTGTAGGCTAAACTCCAATAACATACTACTCGTAGTGTGGATTCCGCTTCATCAAAATACATGAAAATTCAGATGTAGGAAGTTTTTACCCGTGCAAATGGAGACATTGATTTCAAGGGATCCCCCCAAAAAATCATTAGGGTAAACTCCAAAGGGGAAAAAAGGGAAAAGAAAAAAAAAAAAAAGGAGGGATTCATGGGCTACCAAACTCCAAGTATCGCGTTCGTATATCTTAATGGGCCTAATAGTAATTAGTTAAGCCCAACAAAAAGCCCAAAGCATTGCGCACCAATTCCCGTCCAAAATGTTTACCTTTCTCTATGTTGTTTTTTTTTAAAAAAATTTTCAGAAAAAAGTGAAGTGGAATAGACACCCACGACTCATCGTGACATCGTCCATATAAATATATAAATTATTCGCTTTGCATGACAACTGAACTGAGGCGTGTTCAGAGCGTACACTCCGATTCCAAAAGCTCTGGTCGTGTCATGTCCATTCAACCCGAAGGTAATTCTTCTTTCTCTCTCCTAAAT
The DNA here is from genome assembly GCA_017589665.1 of Selenicereus undatus. Lineage (NCBI taxonomy): Eukaryota > Viridiplantae > Streptophyta > Magnoliopsida > Caryophyllales > Cactaceae > Selenicereus > Selenicereus undatus. Next base: position 111,744,331 of record JACYFF010010365.1, on the reverse strand, counting down.
CCTGATTTTCTTAGCTTTTTGTTTGTGTTTACTTGCATGCATCTGCAGGTTCGAAATTTGATGTCAATCAACTTCGAGATTTTGTTTTTTTTTGGGGGGGGGGGGGGGTAAGCAGTTGTTTCAGTGATCAATTATCATTTTAGGGTTTTTGTTTGAAGCTCCGGCGATCGGTTCTGCGAATTTGCCGAAATTTGGGGTTGTAATTGTGCATTTGATGTGCATTTTGTTGTTTTGCGTTAATTCGAGTTAGTCTTTTGCATATCTTTTTCTTTATTGTTGATGTTGTAGTTGTTCTGGATTAGACTGAAGTTATGAATTGTGTCTACTTAGTTGATTGCTACTCTCTGGTAGTTCACTGTTTTACTCCATCTTGAAGAATGCAATGACGTCTAACACAATGCGTGTTTCATAGTCATGCGCTTGAACATGTGGCAATTGTCTGCTTGTACTTAAATATCAAAATCCTTGTGCTTGTTTGGCTTCGTAGAGAGATGCATTTATAATGTCAATGGCTGGCACATGGATCGTGCGGTTCGGTACGGGTTGGGTTAAGCTTGGGTATGGTCAACAGTCATTTCCATTCGGGTTAGGTCGGGTGATTTTTGGTTTAGGTTCACTTCGGGTCAACTGATGTTTGGTCCAATAAACTTGTCGTATAGAAATAAGCAGCTTTGTTGAAATCGAGTACAGTTCAGTTCAGGTCCACTTTTGGGTGAGCTTGTTTGGATTGTCGGGTTGGATATTGTTCCAGGTCGTTTGGTTTGGGTTTACGTGTTGAAAGTCTTGTTTAATCCTGTTTTTGGGGTGGCATCTCGCTATCAATGAAGTGTTTGTTCTCCCTTTCTTCTGATTGAGAAGGATTCAAGGATTAGAGATGGCATTAATATGGCATTGATATAATAATTTAGGGGAATGACATGTAGTTCCATTTACAATGCACTTGTTTCTTTTTTGATATGGATCACTGTTGGCCCATGTGCTTTGTGTTTAAATCTTGAATCATTGATGTGGGACATGCATGGTGCTTATTCCTATGCAGGCAATAAAATCTTCAGTCATTGTATGCAAATGTCTAATTCAATAGAGAAGGGTAAAGTTTATGATGTTGGCTTCCATTGGGGTAAGAAGAGAGAACGAGGCGTGACAACTGAGGAAGTACACTATGAATCTTTTATGTACGATGGCATTGAGTACTTCCTCTATGATTGTGTATATCTTCACAAGGAAGGGGAACCTGCGCCATACATTGGCAAGCTTATCAGAATATGGGAGCATCCAAATAAAGGAAGGAGAGTGCTAGTGCTTTGGTTTTTCCGACCTTCAGATATTTCCAACTATTTGGGATGCCAACATGTGCTTGAGAACGAGCTTTTCCTAGCGTGTGGCAATGGTGTGGGCTTGGCAAATGAGAATTCCCTGGTAATGTATTTAAGAACTTATGATTACATTTCATGCTATGCACCATTATGGATCATAGTTTGCCAAATATTTCTCTCTTATCCATTTTAATATGCTGGACTTTGCTATATCTTCCATATGTAACTTGATGCAAATTATGCCTTTGCATTATTGATTGCATACAACCCGGTAGCTTGAGGCCGTGGATAGTTTTTGCCTCAATCTATCTAATTACTGTGGAGAACCCAAAAATTGCCATTCTTTTCCGTATTAATGGCTTGATCCCCAACTATTGTTGTTAGCTATGATGCTAGGACTCGGCATAGAATGTTGAATATGAGTATATTCCTGTATCTGGCTTAGGGGCCTATTCTTTTCAACTTATTGTTGCTAAACTTATCTGAACTTATTTTTTTAGAGCTTAAGTAAACTTGTTGCGCTGAATGAACATGTCTAAGCTTATTTTCGTTGAACTTATGTCGTTTAATTTTCTTTTTCATGGCTCCTTTTGATAAAATAAAGCATTGTGATGGGCAGCCAAATTGATTGTATTTGAATGCTATCATTACAATGTTGCTTATGTAGTTCTTTTTTTTTTTTCCTGATTAGGAAAATGTAATACACTAACAATAATGATGAAAAAATAGGGAGCACATTTAGCATCCTGCAAAAGAAGATATACATCCAAAATGCAAACTACCGACATATGTTGCTTGTATAAGTTGTCTTATTGAATTGGTTTCTTGTGAAATAGTTTTATTATGTGAGTGGATCACAAGCTTAAAAAAAGAAAATTTTAATTTAGGAAGTAGGTAGGTGTTCCATGTGCCTTGAGGGGGGAAAAATTCAATGACACCTTGTTCATTATTGATGGGTTCTTTGCTTCGGCATTTTTCTCTCTTGTTGATGGGACTTGCCGGTTCAATCATGGAGTGTCAAAGACATGAAGAAAAGTTGGATTCTTGGAATTTGGATATTTATTCCATTGGTTATTTAGTGGAGCACATAGAAGGAAAGGAATGAAAGGATTCCGGCTGTACTGATGAGAAGGTATAGCTAGGGTCATAGGCATAGAACAAAATTTGATTTGTATGGATTTTGCAGATAACATAATTCGTGTGAGATTGAGGGCATGATAATTGATCTCTTCTTCACTGTGCCTTAATATGCTTAGTGGTCTAGCCATGATCAAAGTTGAATCTCAGGCCTGACAGAAGATACACTGAAAAACAGGCACTCTAGTCTCTAGTTTATGAGGCCTGACAGAAGAATGGGTCAATGACTTGGTTGTGGCCTTCTTCTACTTGACATTCGTCTTTCTCCCTTTTTTTGGGGTGGGGGGATTGAATTGAGGAAGGGAGGAGATGCTTCATCGTAGGGATTACGGAAAGAAGGATGAAAAAGAGGCGGGTTTTCAAATTTGTAGAAGTATTCTCTTGGCTATGTGATCGAGTCTTTGGAAGGAAATGAATTGATGCATTTTTGATGCCACAGGTACGTCTTTCTAGGACTTCAAAATTTAGGATTTTTGTATAGGTGGAGTCATGAGCTCTGAATGATATTTGACTTTTGGACTTTGCAAACAATATCATTCATGGGAGCATGAAGGCATGATCAGTTTTATTTTTGCCCTTTCTACACATAGATGGCATCCTCTAGACGACCTAATTTGTTTTTTCATTACTAATTACAAAAATGATTGTGTAAATAAAAACTAAGAAACAACCATGGGAAGGTTTATGTGAGGCAGTGAACATACATGACTTGTATAGATTCTTTGTCTATGTGAGCCCCATGTGTGTCAACCACATTATATGTGCGTCCTCAGGAAACTAAGATGGAACCATTACAAATTTTCAAATTTTCGAAAATGTCGTGAGCGTTATGTTGGAGTTCTCTTATGCTGAATTTGAAGCTCGTGCTAAGGTTATTTTTCTTAAAATAGGATTATATCATTGCCATAACCATCAATTTCAAGATATGATGCTATTTCATGATATCTAGCTATTTTTTATCTACATTCCTTCTCTGTATGGTGCCTAAAGTGACTCGCCTTACGCATTGCATGAGGATAATATGGATTATTGGGATTGAGGCACGTGCCTTGTTATGCCTAATGTAGCACATTGTTGTAAAGAGGAGCTGAATTGAAAAGTTGACCTCTCGGCTGGCTATGTGAAACTAAAGTAGTTTCCGATGTTGGAATGCCATCGGGCATAAAATCTTTATGCTTGACGAGATGACTCTATGCAAGTTTGCAATGGCTTACTTGCTAGACAATGATTACTTGGGCAGATTGGGCCCTCCTATGAAGCTTAAAATGATTCTTATATGAGGGCTAGGAGGCTAATTAGCTTAAGGGCCTGTTCATTTCACTCTTTGCCCAAATGCAAATGCTTCGAGCCACCTCTTACCACTCCCAACTGCTAACCGTTTCTTAAAAACAAACTCTCGACTTCTCCCAGACTCTAACCATTAAACATAAACGCCAAACCCAATCGCTCTCAATTGCTCTCAAATGCTAACAAGCTAGTTGTAAGTGTTGGAATGGACAAGTCCCAATTGGTTGTACCAATTGCTTAATTGGCGCTTTCAAGCACTTAACAATGTGATTCCTAACAAGGATTTAAAACGCGGATGCGGGCGTGTTAACAAGGAAGTGTTCGGATACGCTGATTGCGAAACGGATTGCGTCCGTCACAGCGTGAGTAGGTTCACATAGTTGGTTGTGTCATCTGTATTTGTGTTTGAGTACCATATTTCGCTAAGTAATGCTATTTTGTAGCATCGTTATTTTAGCATATTACAATGGGCCAATTGTGAAGATTCAAGCAAAATAGCTTTCGGAAGTTTTACGGGGGGCCAATTATAAGGTTATAGAATAGTACAAACTGTATACCATTGAAATAGTTTATTTAAACCAAACAAAGGAGTAGATAAAAGATACAACACAATTCCTATAAATACCATATAAATAACACAATTAACATAAAATAAGATAAAGGTTTCATAATTAAGATAAAAGATAATATGATCATACATAACATAACAATAACATAATCAACAAAAATTATGATAGCGATAACATATTTAACATAAAATAACATAAGATTACCATAAATATAATATAACAATAACATAATTAACATAAAAGTGATAGAAAATACAACAATGGCCACATAATTAGCATAAGGATTACTAAAAAATCACATAATTAACATAATTATTATAAATATAATTAATATGAATATAATTTAATAAGTTAATTTGTTCAAATATTTTACAACCCGTCACTTACATTTTTTGACCAAAAACATAATTTTCTGAATTAAAAACAAATTACCACCAACCCTCCCAAGCCCCAAAAAGTTTGTTACAATTAAATTAATGCAGGTACACCACCTTAAATATTAAAAACCTATCTCTAGCTCCTCACTTCCGAGACCCTTAGCCTCTCCACTCCCCTGCCCCAGGCTACCACCCCTCTTTCCCAAGATACCAACCCTCTCCAATCCCCAGACCCTTCGCCTATCTCTAACTCCTCAGAACTATGCCGTTGGCCACCCGTCTTCGCTCCTTCGCCTACCTGACATCAGTGCCGGACTCCACCACCCACTGCCATCGCGCAAGACAGAAATCGCCGCCTCCCACCCTCAAATTGGGCCCACCACTAACGGCCACTCACCGGCTCTGCCTCCCGCCGTCCAAATCCCGGCCACATTGCTCCAGAAATGTTTTTTTGTTGCGAAAATTGGAAAATAGCTTATGTGAATCCATTGTCCCTGTGGTTTTTTTGGATTTTAGTCTGAGTGGAGTGTTTGTGACGCGTTACGAGTTACGACACGGCTGTCGCGTCCGCTCCTCTATGACCCGGTCTTCACACTGCTATTGCGGTGTTTTTCGGTTCGCCAATGTGAAAAACCGCATCAACAAGGCCGTTTCGTCGAGTTTTAAAACCCTGATTCTTGACAAGGTATTTGGGGCTAGCATGATTCCTAAAAGGCACCTTTCTCTTACTTTTACATGGTATGGTTTGAATTTTTCTCCTTTCTAAAACTTCCCTTTGACTAGTCCTTCAACTTGAGCTTACAGTATGTATTCGTGGCAACCTAACTTCCAAATGTGGGTTCCTTCTTGGTTAAGTATTTGTCTCGGATTTCGAGACTGTTAATGGAAAGGAACATCAGTTTGCAACATTTAGCAGTTGCTTGGCAAGAATTGAGCGAAAGAATCCTATCTTTACTTGCCAATGTACCCTTTTACCTATTTCATGATGGATCCAGAGTTGGCTTTAGTTGTTCAAGCCTTTGATCACGTAGAAAAGTTATTTGCCTTGGACCATGAATGTGGAGATTGGTGCTGATTCTGCCCCTGTCAATTCAGGAAGCAATTGGCGGTAAGTGCAGTGTTGTTTGCATCTCAAAGGATGAGAGGAATTGGCGACCTTCTGATGAAGAAATTAAGATGGCAGACTATATATTTTATCGAACATTTGACGTCGGAAGCTTTAGCATTTCGGACAAGCTGGGTGAAAAAATTGCCTCTATTGAGGGTGTGTTCTCATACCTAAAGACTTATCAGTTTAGACTTCTGTGAGAGAATGTCTTTCCTATAAACTTATTGTTTGTTGTATCTGTGACAGTTGGATTCTTATTAAACAAAAAAGACATTCGACCTTCAGATCTTGGTAACAACAGTAAGGCATATAGTGATAATGCAGTACAAGGCATACAGAAACCACTCTTATCCATTCTAGACACTTCCGAGGCTGAAACCATAAAGCCTGATGCCAACAGAATTTCGCTACTGGTGGAAGATAACAACGCGGCAGATATGTTGGATAAGGTTAAGTCTATTAAACAGCGTGGTGATGCTGGACCTGATGGTACCTGTCCTGCGGCTTCTGCTGCAACTGAGTTGGCCGCAATATGTAATCAGAAAACCAGATTAAAATCTGTTGATTGCAATCAGACTTACCTGGACACCAAATCTGTTACAAATGATGGAATCACAGGAATTAAAGGCTTTGACAAGTCCAAGTTTCCTGATTCTGTTAAGATGTTGGATAAGAAAGCAAAGAAGGGTTTTGGTAAAAATGATGATGTTGATGCTGATACAAATGATATCAAACATTCAGTTCCATCTACATCTTTTGCTGATAAGGGGAAGTCAGAATTTGGAAAAGATTTTGAAAGCATAGGTGGTATGTGTTCCGGTCTGACAAAGAGGTCAAGATCTCCTTATTCTGATAAGATTTTTTTGGACAATGCTGCTAAGTCTGCTGCAAATGTCCAGGTAACTGGAAATAAAGGCTTTAGCAAATTCAAGTGTGATGACTCTGCTAAGATGTCAGATGAGAAAGCTAAGAATAATCTTGGTGAAAAGGCAGTTGTTGATTCTAATACAAATTGCATGAAAGATTCAGGCAAATCTGCCTGTTCTGTTGAAAAGGGAAAGTCAAAATTTGCAAAAGATTTTGACCGCCCAGTTGGTACTATGCAAAAAATGAAGCCCCATTGTGATGCTTCAGAGGGGAATCTGTCCAAGAAACTTAAGCTTGATGATACTGCTGTGCCATCATGCAATAATGGCATGAATGGTACTCGCAAATTGGGTTCCGCTTCGATTGTGCGTGAAGTGGGTTCCCGACCTGCTGCTGCTGGTAAAGTTGAAACTTCTATTATGGGTAAAAAGGCTTCTCGACCTGCTGCTGCTGTTAAAGCCGGAACTAGTGGTGATGCTAAGTTGGCCGTTGAATCAAATAGCCTTTCTATGAAGTTGGAGTCCAAGGGTGTGATGGGCAGATCAAATGGAGAATTAGTTAATGCAAGTCCCAAAGAATCCAAAGATGTAAAGATTGATGCCAATGGCCAAGTTAACGAAGTCTCGCATCGATCTCTTGTAAGTTGTGTTGATTAATTTGTATTCAAACCCCCCCCCCAAACTTATGTTGATCAATAAGATGTCAACTTGTCATGTTCATTTGTATGATATAATTGTTTTATATCATCTCATAATAAATTCTTATGGGGAAGTTTCATGTAGATGCTTTGAACTTAGGAAGGAGAAAAGCTCATTGAACAAGTCATAGTGATTGCAAAAAGGTTAAAATTTGGTTAACTTGGAATTGATAAGGTCATTTGGGTTTAGGGACGTGCCTTTGGGTTTGCCTTCGTGGAGTTGTGCATTTGCTTGAGTCTTCAAATGTGTATTGCTTAATTTGAACAAGTTTGCAACAACTTTATTGTGGACCTTATGGTTCTTTTCTTCTTTAAATGTCTTTATAAGCTCAATATTTCAATACCTTTATCTGAGGATGAGGAGATATGTTGGACTATACAAGTTATAGAGATGCTCAACTATGTATATAGCAGTAAAAATTAAGAGGAGTGCATTTAGGGTACCAACCATAATCTTCAAGAACAAGTATTGTATTATACTTAGAAGTTGGAAGGTGTGTGCTGGGTTACCTATAGCTATTGTGGTGTTACTTAAGAAGTATGGATGTAGCCATGGAGTATGCATGAGAGATTAATTGATACATGTTGGAACAAACGCTAATGCAAATTGAGGTATTATCTACTTTCTCATCATCATTGACCATGTCGAGGACTTGAGGGCAATCTTTGAGCACTTCTCCTTCGTGGTGGTTCTAGATGCACTTTGGAGAATAATTGGAAATGAAGTGCATGTTTGTTTTTTTTTTTTTTTTGATAAGGAAAAGGATATATAATTATATAAAGAACCAAATCTGAGTTGCACAGTGAGCACTGTACAACAACTATTTACAACCCAAGAATAGACTATCTACACAATCTGCCAAATCAAAAAAGGAAGAGCTAAACTTCCCATTCATCCAAAAGAAGAGAATTTTGATGAAATTCTCTTTCAAACGCTGAAGAGGGGTTTCAACGTTATCAAAAACTCGTCGATTTCTCTCCCTCCAAATAATCCAAACGATGACATGAGGTAGGACCATGACTTTCTGCTTCTTCTTCTTCTTAACCCTCCTCCCAAAGGAACCTTCCCAAGCCAAAAGTTGGTTCCTAAAAGAATCAGGAGCTACCCAGGACATGCCCAAGCAACTGAAAGCAAGACCCCAAAGCATGATTGCAACCTTGCAATGGAGCAGTAAATGATCCGTAGATTCACAGCTCCTTTTGCACATAAAGCATCTATTCACCAAAACTTTCCCCCTTTTTTGTAGGTTGTCACACGTTAGTATGTTTCCATGCGCAGCTTCCCAAACAAAGAATGAAACCTTCAAGGGGGTGAAGGACTTCCAAATGAGATTGCAAGGGAAACCTTTTTCAAAATGAATCTCCTGTGGTGGAAACTTCCTCGCAAAAAGTTTCAAATAAAAAGATCTAACAGTGAAGCACCCCTGATTGGTTAGATCCCACCGCACCCTATCAACAGAAGATTCTCCTACTTTGGCCTCATTAAGCTTATTGAAAAAGCTGACCAAGGACTCATCATCAACGAATCCCTCTCGAACAAACACAGGTGCCCACACACTATTGCCCTGCTCCCGGTAATCAGCTACAGGGGCATTTTTGTCCACTGCCAAAACAAAAAGCCTAGGGAACAAGACTTTGAGAGGAACCTCGCCGCACCATCGATCATGCCAAAAAAAGATAGAGGGGCCATCTCCTACCTCAAAGGAGCAGTGTGGATAGAATCTCCTCCAACCTTTGGAGATAAATCTCCAAAGACTATACCCATAAGAGCTTCTCGCGGAAGAGGGGAACCAACCAAAACCACCCTCCCCATACTTGATGGTAACAACCTTCCTCCATAGATTGCCCTTTTCAGTCATAAATCTCCACAACCACTTACCAAGAAGTGCCTCGTTAAAGAGACGCAAGTCCCTTATACCTAACCCTCCTAAAAGCAGTGGTTGCTTCACAATATTCCACCTTACAAGATGAAACTTGAAGTCACTCCCAAAAGAACCCCAAAGAAAATTCCTCTGGATTTCTTCTAACTTAACGGCCACAGAAGAAGGTAAGGGAAACAGAGATAGGAAGTAAGTAGGTATGCTTGAGAGAACGCTCTTGACGAGAGTTAATCTCCCCCCTTTTGAAAGGTATAAAGACTTCCATCCCGACAGTCTTTTCGCAAACTTCTCGATAATTGGGTCCCAAATGGCTTTCTCCTTAAATTTAGCACCGAGGGGGAGACCTAGGTAGGTCGTCGAAAAGGCATTAACTTTGCATCCTAAAACACCAGCCAGCAGTTGAATATTGTCCATGTGCCCAATAGGTAGGATAGAGCTCTTTGCCAAGTTAACCCTAAGACCCGAGACTGCCTGAAACCAAGTGAGTACACACCGAAGATTCACCATCTGCTCACAATCATTATCACAAAAAACAATAGTGTCATCTGCAAAAAGAAGATGAAATACACTCAAAGATGTCGTACTCGAGCAGCCCACTTGAAACCCAGAAATAAGCCCTGCACTAGATGCCGCATCAATCACCCTTGTAAATACTTCCATAACCAGCAGAAACAAAAGGGGGGATAAGGGGTCTCCCTGACGAAGACCTCTAGATGTCGAAAAGAACTCCGATGGAGAACCGTTGACAAGAACTGCAAAGGAGATAGAGGATATGCACTGACAGATCCACCCAATCCACTTTTCTCCAAAGCCCATTCTCCTCATTACATACAGCAAAAAGTCCCAATTCACATGATTATATGCTTTCTCAATGTCCAACTTACAGACCACACCCGGCTTCCCCGACTTAACCCTAGAATCAATAAGCTCATTTGCTATAAGCACCGCATCAATGATCTGACGGCCTCCAACGAAGGCATTCTGGTTCTCTGAAATGAGATTCCCAATGATGCTTCTTAACCTTCGGGCTAAAACCTTTGAGAGCAATTTATAAATGCAACCAACCATGCTAATTGGTCGAAAGTCTTTAATATCTTCAGCATTTGCTTTCTTAGGAATAAGGCCAATAAAGGTGGCATTAAGGCTGGCCACGAATCTACCTGAAGAGAAGAACTCGGCAAACATTCTCATCACATCACCACTGACAGTGTCCCAATTGCCTTGAAGGAATGCCATGGTCATACCGTCCGGTCCGGGGGCCTTATCTCCACAGCAATCAAGAAGAGCTTTAGTGACTTCTTCTTCCCTGAAAGGCATCTCAATAAACTCTTTTTCCGAATCTCGTAACAAGGGCAATGTCAAAGAATCGACTTTAGGCCTCCACGGTTCTGACTCGGAAAAAAGAGATTTGTAGAAGTTGTAGATTGCAGCCTTCATAGTTGGTAGTGCATCATATTGAACCCCATCCACCTCCACAACAGCCATAGAGTTAACCTTTCTGCGCATATTTGCTACCCTATGGAAGAATTTGGTGTTACGATCGCCGGCCTTAAGCCATAAAGCCCTGGACTTTTGCCTCCAAGAGATCTCCTCCATCAATGTAATTTTAGCCCAATCCTCTTTTGCGTCCCTTCGTTGCTGACATTCAAGGGCATTGAGGCCAGAAGTCTCCTCTTTTAGATTGAGGGTATTTATAAGTCCCAAAAGGTTATACTTTTGCGTCTTGATGTTTCCAAACACCTCCCTGTTCCAATTCTTAAGCTTCTCTTTGACAAACTTGAGCTTAGTTGCAACAATATAGCTGGCAT
>JACYFF010010365.1:111708023-111720598 GCA_017589665.1 Selenicereus undatus | reverse complement strand
AGTGGTTATGTTAGAATAATCAGATATTAGCTATTGGGGGCGTTACAGATGGTATCAGAGCAAGGTCCTGCGACCATAGGCCGCGGCCTACGTCTTGCATTGCATATAGCTATTTACGAATGCTACGTGATGAGGTGCAGTTTGATTTGCCTATGTGTACAAATGTGCTTTGGTATGGTTGTCATTGTGTCTAGCTAGCAATGATGTGGGCTTGACTTGGCTGGTTACGTGCATAGGGAGGCATCTTCGCATCCTAGTATGCAACCACTGTACCCTTGAATCAGCTCCGCGTCATGCTCGTCATGGCATGGCACATTATTCACATGATGGGCTTCATAGTACACCGGCCATATCAACCCTGACATACCTAGAGAGGAGATAAAAGAGAGAATCTGACAGACTTTGGAATTGTTATGCTACATGTTACCACCTCGTTGCTACCTAAGGCGAGAAGTATGCCTTTCTAACATTGTTTATGCACCAACACCAAGTGCAGAAGTTAGCATGGCTCAGGGATAGAACCTTTTCATTCGTACTAAGAGTGCCTTGGGCCTTTATAGTTACCATTGGTGAGCAACGCACTGCAAAGCTTCGACCTATGTTTATAAAACCATTGATGCCACTATCTTTATTCTGTTTTAGTTACTTAGAGGATTCTAATTCAGATCAGTGTACTCGTATAAATGCCCTTGTGTGTGTGTGGCCTTCTTACTCGGAACTCAGGGTTATGCAGAGTGTATTAAATGTATGCGCTTGTGTGGGCGGTTGCGCATCGCTCATCGAATTTCGAGGACGAAATTCTTTTAAGGGGGGAAGGCTGTAACGGCCCGAATCTAATCTTCTTTTTAATTACAAATTAATCAAGTTAGGCATCGCTTTTCAATTCATTAAAATTTTTAATTCAGTAACTGTAGCCGAAAATACAATTCCATAGTATAATACATTCCTTGGTCTAATATATTCATTTATATATATATGTAATAGGGAAAAAAAAAAGGAAAAAAAAATAATTTTAAGGGGCCGAAGCCCTTGTTTTTTTTTCGGGAGAAATCGCGCAGGAGGGGGCGGGTTTCTTCTCCTTCTTCCTCCATTAACATGGCAACTCACACACGAGAGAGGGAGGGGAGGTGGGGCTGCCGGTGGCCGGTGACCGGGTCGACTCACGCGAGCCGTCCCCCACCCCGATTGACGCCAAGCCCGAGCCAGAGTGAGAGGCAAACGGCGAAAGGGGGGGTCGTGGCCTGGGGTCGCGCGACTGCCACCAGCACGGCTGCCCTTGCCGGACGCCCGCGAGACGGCGGTGAACGGAGTGGGCGGTGGAAGAGAGAGGCAGCAGCAACTGGCGGAACCGAGTCCTCACCGAATCAACCCGAATCAAACCCTAAAACGGGTCCCTTAGCTTGGATTCGAGGTGGGTTTCCTCATCCTCCTATTTATGGTCAAATTGTTAGTTTCGATAAAGCTTATTGATTATTGATTATAGTTGTTCAGTTATTGATTATTGATTATTGATATAGTTGTCCAGGTTGAATTCAATAGTTATTGATTATAGTTCGTTTAGGTTGAATTTAATAGTTATTGATTATGATTCGTTCAGGTTGAACTATAATCAATAATCAATAATATGAGGAAGTTGTAGTGTTAATTGAACGATACCATGTATATATATGTGTTAGTTGTACTAAATTAAAGTTTATCGTTCGACAATTAAATAAGGGCCATTTGAGGCGTTCATTTATTGTTTCGAAGTTACATTTCAAGCCTAATTAAGCCACTTAAGCATATTATGGTTCTAGGCATTCATTTATCATATTATCATATTCGAACCTAAACATATATACGTTGAGCCTAAGCATTTATAATTCACGTCGAAATTAATAAACGGTTATGGATTAATAAAACGTACATTCGTCGCTTCTAATAACTTATAATTCACTTCGCAGTTAGTCTTCAGGCATGATTTAACTGAATAGGTCCGTCGAAGCTAGTCTTCAGGCATGATTTAACTGAATAGGTCTGAATGCAAGCTAAACATGCCTAATTTATTGATTTTATGTCGTTTGACAATTGTACAGTTATCGATTATATGACATTTATTAATGCTTATTGATTATATAAGTGCTTCGGTTTATAAAGTTCATTGAATATATATAATGTACATCGCTATTAAGTATATAACGTTCATTGATTTTGCAAATTCGATATAATGTATGAACATTATTGATTATAGAACGATCATTGATTACGCATTTTATCGATTAATATAATGTTCATCGTTCTGGATTATATAGCGTTTATTCATGGCATTTTATTACTCATTGACTATATAACATTTATTAATTTCATTTTATGGATTATTGCAATTAATTTATCATTGATTATGCATTTCATCGATTACAAGTAATGTTCATCTTGTATGAAATAAATATCGTTCATCGGTTATGCATATTTATCGAATTATATATAGTGTTCGTCGATTATATAAGCTTATCGATTGTATAGTGTTATATATTGCTGTATATACCGTTCATTGAATATGTCTGCTCACTTACAGTTCATTGATTATATGACGCTTGCCGATTATGCAAGATTATATATATGCACGATTATATTAGCAATTACCAATAGATCTTGATCCATAAGGTGAAGTCATGGATTATATGATAGACATTTTAGGTGGAAAATAGTTCCACCTTAATTGGAGTAGAAGTGAGGCCACCTCGGTACGTACATTGCCTATGTTCTTCAAAAACTCTATGTTATTCACAAACTCACAGTATTCTCAGCAATGAAAAATCAAAACAAGATTCATTTAATGAACCAAGTTCTCAATGTTTTGTCAGACAAACAAGTGGCCCCGCTCATTTATCATCAGGGCTTATGCCCTTCAGTTATCAAGGCTTATGCCGACCAGTAAACCCGCGCGCGGCATCATGTACCACGGAAATCTACGCGCGCGCGGAATCAACTCAGGCTTCTCGATCGGCCTGGGGGGTGTGAGCACCCGAAGTATGATCGTCTCAAGATGTACATCGACCAAGGGGTTCACTTTCAGAGAATAAAAATCAACAAATCAATTTTACTTATACATTCTCTCCCTCCGGTTTGCAAAACAAAATATTTTGAAATATGGGCGCCCAACCATTTGACCACCAAGTATGTTTTACTGCATAGGGATGTACGTCTGAGTTTCGGCTTATATTTCGAAACATGTTAGGTAGAAAATAGTCTCATGCTTCGTCTATTGCCTAAGTTGTAACCAACCTGAAATAGTTCATGTCTAGTCGATAGACAGTAGTTTATCGATCGACATTACATAGACATTAGCTTACGATCGACATTTTAAGTCTATTGCCTCTATATGTTTATCGATCGTATACACCGTATCCATTATATAGTTTATCGATTGCATAGTTCATCGTATCGTATCCATGGATTATGTGAAGGGCATTGATATCGTATGGTGATTACATGACGTTTGTTAATTGTATATTATAATCAAGGTCCATAAATGCTTTATTACATGATCGCTAAGTGCTTCTAATTATTTATCAGCCGCCTGTTTGCATCGATAAGTCATTGGTAACGAAGTAACCTAAAACTATCGGATTGAGCAACCGAGCGAGTCAGGTGACTAGTAAATAGGTCGAGTAATAAAGCATTTTTAAGGGTTATTTGCATCTACAGCTTAACCAACCCAGTACCTTCCTAGAAGCTTGCATGTAACTTCAACTAATATGTTTCAAGCTCATTATTTGGCAGAGGATTCAAAAATCAGTATTTCATTTCTCTGTCAGTAGGCAGAGGATGCAAAAACCAATATTTCACTTCTCTGCTAGAAGGCAGAATCAGAGTTCAGTATTTCATTTCTCTGCCAGTAGGCAGAAGATGCAAAAATTAGTATTTCATTTCTCTGCCAGTAAAGAGAGGAATCAAAGTTCAATGTTATATTATGTTGCCAGTATGCATATGTTGAAGTTACATGTTTCATAACTCAGTTAATATTCAGTAAAGTTACGAGAAACATGGTCAATTGAATAAATAAGCATGTAAAGTTCAAATGTCGATATATTCATTTTATTGCTCTTACTACTTGATACTGAAGAAGGTTAGTGAATAATTAGATTGAAAACCTGAAAAGGTGATTAATTGTTTATGTCTTGTTTAGAATATGACGTTATAGATTCGAATTTATGAGGAGATAGTGGTGTTCATAGATCATGTCCACTACTTACATTAACATATGATATTGTTTTATTAAGTGTACGAGTTCATACGAGTGGCTTTTGGTGCAAATGCTATTTCTCTTGCTTTGTGATCGGAATACACTATGCGATAGGTGAATTCTTCAAAGAAAAGGAATTACGAACAACGGTTGTAAGTTATTATTGCATCTTTTAGGGGAGGGGGCTATCCACTGTGCGATTATCGCTCATCCCATCTATCATTGTGCCTCCAGGTTTCTGAAGGAAGCCGGAAGGGAGTCACTGCTGCCTAGAAGTGAAATGATGGACTCGTACGTGAACTGCAATGTGTTTTGTGGTGTGTGATTGTAAATTGAGTTCTTGTGTGCTTAGTTGCATATCATTTAGAGTCGCTCTGTATGGCCATATGAGCCACCATCTAAGTTGTCAGGTCTGTATTGTAATTGTCGCCTTTCATTTGGTTATCATTAAACTGCATTGGTTATAGTGCTCCGGGCGGGTGGCCCGTAGAGCTGTGAACTCCGGCGGGTGGCCGTTGAGTTAGTTTTTACTGTTTTTCAGTGCAGGGGATTTATTGTAAGGCTGTAAGCCTGGGAAAATGGTCGAGTTTTAGGGGAAACTCTGTCCGTTTTGCCCCAGGTTTTAAGAACAAAATAGTAAAACTTCTGACTTTAGAGTTAGGGGCCTTACTAAAAGCCCCCATAAAGTTCACTAAATCAAGCAGCCGTGTTCCATCATGGAACGGCGGTAATGCCTCCAATCAAATTAGAAGTCTTCCGTTGCTAAATTATAATAGTAAGTGGTTATGTTAGAATAATCAGATATTAGCTATTGGGGGCGTTACAAAACTAGTATCTAAAGGGACGAGACATTATGTATGTCCAAAGTGGGGATTTATCGGCAGATTCCGACTAAAGTTTAAATTTCCACCTAGCGGCAGATTCCGCGATGACAGATTCCACAGAGTGGCAATTTCCACTCAGGAAGGTGGCAGTGTTTTACCCTGATGAGGATATAAATTTCCCCATCACTTAGACGTTAGTCCTCCCGGGTAAGCAGTCTGTTGGTCAAGGTCATTTCCAATCTCACTTTCACTCGTACGAGGATTGACTTTAATGAATAGTGGGTACTTAACAAGTTTATAGTCCGGAAGAAGTTTGGATTGTGAGAAAGAGTTTACTCATGTCAAAAATGCGAGCATGTCCCTTCTTTAAGCTTCTCGGGTCTAATTATGTTGTTCATCAGGTTTTCAATAATGCATTATCTGCCTTCAGGAAAGAAAGGTTTGTGATGATTTGAAAAGATTTATGTATATGCGATAATTTTGCTGCTAATACTACTATTGGTACTATGACTTGTGTGCGAAAACTATTTTGGTTTTGGGAGGCGAGAACTCCCACTGAGCTATGGTTGCTCACCCCCTTCCAAAATGTTCCCTTTTAGATTCACAGCAAGATTAAGGTAGGTGGCAAAATGTGTCTTTTGAAGGCGGATGCTTGGATTTGAAGATGTACCTTTTGTAACTTGCATGTATTGCCTTTATGTATTTCGAATGTAATGCGACACTAGTAAAACGTAACATTTTGGTGCATGTAGTAGGTGCTCTGAATCGGTCTCGGTGGCCTTCCACCAAGATTTATACATTTTGTTATATTGTTAGTGGCGAGGGTTTTGAGGACCCCATTGTGGTATAAGATCGTGAGGGTCTAAGATTTAATTTTTCTGGACTTCATAGACAGGGCATAAAGCTCTTTGTTTTAAAAAAAAAAATTCTGCTATTAAAGAAGAAATGTCGTATAATTAGCCTTAAAGAGTCCTTTCAAAGGACTTGGCGTTGTAATGCTCTTACCATGGAGCAGGGGCGTTACATTGGGTGGTATCAGAGCTTAGGTTTGCATGGTTTGATGAAAGTGTACATATGCTTGAATGTGTGTGACAAGCTGTGAGTGTTGCATGTGAAAAGAAAAAAAAGGGGATGATAAATTGTTTTGAGTAAAGGAATTCATGTTAAGTGTACTATGTGTAGGTTGGATGGAGCCAGCCCAACCAGGTTATTTTAGCTAC
This sequence comes from Selenicereus undatus, assembly GCA_017589665.1. Lineage (NCBI taxonomy): Eukaryota > Viridiplantae > Streptophyta > Magnoliopsida > Caryophyllales > Cactaceae > Selenicereus > Selenicereus undatus. Next base: position 111,714,329 of record JACYFF010010365.1, on the reverse strand, counting down.
CAATCCTTCAAGTTCCTTGATTTTAAGAAAGCATGGTGGAATGCGACGTTCTTTTGGTTGATCCTATGTCGGTATAATGCACAAGACCATCATGAGCTTCCTCACACTGAGTGGGTTCGAGTATTCTTGAGTCTTCTTCCTATTGGTGGAAAATGGCGAGAGCTTCGTCGTCAGCTTTTGGCTAAACTTCCAAGTGAGGGGGAATGGTGCCCTTATACTTTATTAGAGTTAGTACAATTCCTTAAGCGTGTAGAACGTAAAATTGGAGGCTCAGATTGGGAGAAATTGTGCCTTATGAATAGAGGATATCGAGATAAGAAGTGGGTGGAAGAAGACTTGATAGGAGATAGTTTGCTTTTAGAGCTTAGTGATGATGTGGATTTCCTTACCCTAGAAAAGAATCACATGAGATCCTTCATTAACCATACCACAGAGAGAGATGGACATGATCTAAGTTGCAAGCTTAGGCGCATGGTTGATGCTTGGCAAAGGGCCATGACTATTCCTCGAGACCAACCAGAGTACTTATTAGAGGATTGGGTGGAGAACAATGGTGTTAGAGGACATGTTGAGAGGAACCCCACCCCAGATTTTAATTCCTCAGACACCGACTTTACTGATCCAGAATATGATCCTATAGATTCGAGCATAGAGTTTCATGCCTAAGATGACATCTCTGATTTTGAGGCTCCAGATGATGACTTGGATGGTGAATTCGATGATGATGAGCTTGGAGAGTTCGCTGCTTGGGAGCCTGAGTGGTTTGATGAGAATGACCTCGAGGGAGACTTTGAGCTTGATTGAGATTCTGATGATGACCCCGAGATGAGTGACTCTGAGAGTCGTGCTGACTTAGGAGAGTACCCTAAGGATGATGATGGTTTTGAGGAGGATTAGCTACTTACCCTTCCTTACTTTTGTGTAGTACCTAATAGTTTTATTTTGTAAGCTTGTATGATCATCTTATTATGTGTATTTTGTATGCTAGTGGAACTAGATGCACTAACTATTAGAATGTAAAAGGTAACAAGTACTTGCAAGCACCTACTTGGCTAATTGGTGACTATGAAGTCACAAATTTTGTACCTAGAATGTGATTGAACTATATGACCCATTACTATGTACACTTGGCTTATGAGCCGTAAATATTTTGGAAGGAATGTAAGAAGTGAAATGTGTTTTAGCTTCTTGCTATGTTGTGCAATTGGTTATTACTACTTGTAAATATCATGCAATACATGCTTATTTGGAACTATTAGGAATGGAACCCCTATTATTAAGCTGGTAATAGGATTAATAATACCCAAAATTGTATAGATATATCCATAAGTTCTACTAAGAGAGGGCAATATCGTATAATTACTAATTAATTGTGGTGACCTAATTCTCGACAGATGCCTCCGCGAGTCATACTTCCACGAATAACTGCCATGGAAGTATTATGCAACTTTCAGAAACTAAAGCCACCTAAGTTTGAGGGAGGTCCTGATCCTCTAGTTTATGAGGATTGGATTCGTAAGATTGAAGATTTGCTTGAGGTGATGGAATGTCCACCACAATTTAAGGTGCGATTGGCTTCCCACCAATTTGAGAAGGAAGCAAACTTTTGGTGGGCTACCGTCAAACCCCAAGCTGGACAACCACAACTGACGCGGCAGCAATTCAAGGACTTGTTGGACGAAAAGTATTACCCTAATGATGTGAAGTGGGATAAGGAACAAGAGTTCCTTCATCTTAAGCAAGGAAAAACCATGTCGGTCATGGAGTACGCAACTAAGTTCAATGAACTTAGTCAATTCGCTCCAACTCAAGTGGCAACAGAACAGGCTAGAATGAATAGATTTGAGCATGGGCTTGACCATAGCATCAAGGGCAAGTTTGCAGCTATCACATTCACTAGCTTTCAAGATATGTATAAGTGGGCTTTGAAGGTAGAAAGAGTGAACAAAGAAGCAGATGCTGAGTATAAAGCTCAGATGCAGGGTAAGAGAAAGATGGGAGTGGGAAACTCCCAAGGTGGACGCTTTAACAAGAAGCCTTTTGCTTTTAAGAACAACGGCGAAGGAAGTCAAGGCAAACCTTACTGCCATAAGTGCAAGAGGCACCACCATGGCACGTGTAACTTCCCCGCTGGTGCATGCTTTAGGTGTGGCGAAATGGGGCATATGATCGCTCAATGCCCTAAGATTTATCCAGCAGCTCAAGGAGCATAGGGAGGAGCAGGAGCTCGTCCACCAATGATGGCAGCTTCGACCCAATCTAGGGGTCCGCGATCTAATTACGGAGGGTGGGACAAAAAGCCTCAAAATCAAGCTCGGGTTGTTGTCATGACCGCAGAGGAAGAAGACCCTAATGCTGTGATTTCAGGTACACTCTTATTAGAGAATGTTTATGTTCATGCCTTGTTTGACTCGGGAGCCACACACTCTTTTGTGACCCCTAAGGTGGCTTTCCAATTATCATGTGTACCTATAGAAATGGACTATGAGCTATGTGTTTCTACTTCAGTCGGACTAGCTGTCTCCTCTGATGTCATGCTTAAGGATTGTCCGATCATAATTAACGAAAGAAAGTTTCACGCTAATCTAGTTCGTTTGGAAGTAAAGGACTTCGACATCATACTAGAGATGGACTGTTTAGCTAGGCATCGGGTCTCAGTCGATTGCCATAAAAAGGAAGTTTCCATCAACCCGCTAGATGGTGAGGAGTTAGTTTATCATGGCAACGGAATACGAAAGCCGACTCCAATCATTTTTGCGATGCAAGCGCGCAAATTTCTAAGAAAAGGATGCCAAGGCTACCTGTGCGCGGTCCAACAAATTAACCCCGAGGAGCCCAAACTCGATGCAATCCCTATTGCTCGTGAGTTTCCAAAAGTGTTTGCCGAAGTCCCAGGACTACCACTTGACCGTGAGATAGAGTTTACAATTGATCTCGTACCTGGGATTACATCGATCTTTAAAGCACCATATCGAATGGCACCAGTTGAGTTGGCTGAGCTTAAGGTACAACTCCAAGAGATGCTTGACAAGGGGCAAATACGCCCAAGTGTCTCACCATGGGGGGGCCCGGTTCTATTTGTGAAAAAAAAGGATGGTAGCCTCCGGCTATGCATCGATTACCGGGAGCTTAACAAGGTGACAATCAAGAACAAGTACCCTCTTCCAAGAATAGAGGATTTGTTCGACCAACTTACAGGTTCTACTGTTTTTTCTAAGATCGACTTAAAGACGGGTTACCTCCAACTGAAAATCAAGACGGAAAATGTCCCCAAGACAGCATTTAGCACTCGATATGGCCATTATGAATTCCTTGTATTGCCTTTTGGTCTCACTAATGCCCCCGCAGTATTTATGGATCTCATGAATCGAGTCTTTAGGTCGTATCTAGACAAGTTTGTCGTAGTTTTCATTGACGACATCTTGATCTATTGAAGGAGTGAAAAGGAGCATGACAAGCATCTCAGAATTGTCTTGGAGACCCTTAAAGAGCATCAATTGTACGCTAAACTCAAAAAGTGTGAATTTTGGCTTGACAAGGTCAATTTCCTTGGTCATGTAATTTCAAAGGAGGGTATTTCAGTTGACCCAATGAAAATAGAGGCTATAATGAACAGGACAAGATCGACCAACGTAACTGAGGTGCGAAGCTTCTTAGGAATGGCCGGCTACTACAGAAGGTTCGTTGAAGGTTTCTCCAAAATTGCTTTGCCAATCACAAGACTTATTCGAAAAGCCACGAAATTTGAATGGTCGGACAAGTGTGAAAGGAGCTTCCAAGAATTGAAAGCAAGACTAGTCACTGCACCCGTCCTAGCAATGCCCGATGGCGGTGAAGGGTTCGTCATTTACAGTGATGCATCTAAGAAGGGACTCGGATGTGTGCTTATGCAAAATGGAAGAGTCATCGCCTATGCGTCGCGACAACTCAAGCTGCACGAAGAGAACTATCCGATACATGATTTAGAGTTAGCCGCCGTGGTATTTGCGCTAAAAATGTGAAGGCACTATCTTTATGGCGTCAAATGTGAGATCTACACAGATCATAAGAGCCTTAAATACTTGTTTACTCAAAAGGAGTTGAATATGAGGCAAAGACGGTGGTTAAAGCTGATAAAGGACTATGACTTAGAAATTCACTACCACCCTGGGAAGGCAAACGTGGTAGCAGATGCCCTTAGTCGAAAGTCGAATGGCTCTATGGCATGCCTCCTTACCTCGAATAAGCAATTGTTGAAGGAGTTGGAGGACTTGCAAGTCGAAGTGGTGTTGCCTTCAAAGGCAAGCATGATTGCTGCCCTACTAATTACCTCTCCACTTGTCGAGAGAATAAAAAGCACCCAGTTTCAGGATCCGAAATTGGTAAAAATGAAGGAAAGTGTAGAGAAGGAGAAGATAAAAGATTTTGAGCTAGTTAATGGTGTGCTTACGTTCAGAGGGAGATTATGCGTACCTAATGTGGAAGAAATTAGAAAGGATCTGCTTCGTGAAGCACACCACTCAGTATATGCTAGTCACCCTGGTAGCACTAAGATGTACCATGACCTTAAGGAAAATTATTGGTGGGATGGAATGAAAAGAGATGTGGCTAACCTTGTGTCCCAATGCCTCACATGCCAACGTGTGAAGGCTGAGCACCAAAAGCCACGAGGACTTCTCCAACCTTTATCGATTCCGGAATGGAAGTGGGAGCACATAAGTATGGACTTTGTCATGGGTCTACCGAGAACAGTGAAGCAACATGATTCGGTGTGGGTAATTGTTGATAGATTGACTAAATCCGCTCATTTTCTAGCAGTCAAGATCACCTATACCGCGGAGAAGTTAGCAGAACTATACATTCAAGAAATTGTACGACTTCATGGTGCACCACTAAGTATCGTCTCGGATTGTGATTCCAAGTTCATGTCGAAGTTTTGGAGAGGCTTTCAGGAGGCAATGAGAACAAAAATCAACGTCAGCACTTCTTTTCATCCTCAAACTGACGGACAGACCGAGAGAACCATCCAAAAAATAGAGGATATGTTGCGAGCATGTGCTTTGGACTTCAAGGGAAGTTGGGATCGCTACTTACCGCTCATTGAATTTGCATACAATAATAGCTACCAAGCGAGCATTAGGATGACACCATACGAGGCACTCTACGGACGACGTTGTAGATCACCTTTTTGCTGGCACGAAGTTGGGGAAAGAAGAATATCAAAGGTCGAGTTGATTGATGAGGTGGCCGACAAGGTCAAGATTATCAGAGAAAGACTTCGAGCAACTCAAAGTAGACAAAAGAACTATGCAGACTTAAAGAGAAGAGCCCTAGAATTCGAATAAGGAGACCGTGTCTTCATTAAGGTATCCCCGCTTAAAGGGAGTGTTCGATTCGGCCAAAGAGGGAAACTGAATCCCAGATACATAGGACTATTTCAGATAATCGAGAGAATAGGTCCTGTAGCATATAGAATAGCACTCCCTCCTTCTTTGCAAGGGATACATGAGGTGTTTCATGTGTCAAATCTGAGGAAGTATATCCCGGATCCTGATCATATCATTGAGTATGAACCAATAGAGATCAGAGGTGACCTTAGCTTTCCTGAAGAACCGATTCGGATACTCGAATGACAAGAGCGTCAACTAAGGACAAAGACAATTCCTTATGTCAAAGTCCTATGGAAACATCACAAGGTCGCAGAGGCAACATGGGAGCCAGAGCATGAGATGCGGGAGAAGTATCCTAACCTTTTTGAAGTAGGTACGTAAGTTTCGGGGACAAAACTCCTTTTAAGAGGGGGAGAATGTGAGGATTAGGAATAATGTTTTTTAATCAAGTTGCTTAATAAAAATTATGCTAATCTACTAACATATGTTTTTTTTTTTTTGGGAAGCATGGGCTATCAAACATAGGGTAAGGCTTGACCATCCCCATCCATACACCTATTCTACTACTCCCCATGCCCTATTGCTTTTTCTCATTTGGACAAGCAAGGACATGCCCTAACCAAAAAAAAAGAAAAAAAAAGAGGAATGATGATGAGGGAAAGAAGTGGTCGGCTAGTGCTAGTCAAAAAGGAGGGATAAAAGTTAATTTTTGGTTGCTTTCATACTCTTCTTCATCTTTTCTCTAGCATTTTCTCACTTTACCAAGCAAGAAAAATTAGAGAGAGAAAGAAGAGGGTTCTTATTGATAATTTTACTCAACCAACTTGCTTTGGAATAATCCTAAAGATCAAGGGGCTAAAAGGAGATTAAAAAGCTACTTTAAGGTGTGTGTTCTCTTAATCCCTTATAAAAAAAATTAGTTTTAAAGTTAAAATGT
>JACYFF010010365.1:111676844-111687066 GCA_017589665.1 Selenicereus undatus | reverse complement strand
TTCATTGAATTTCACTGTTAGCATGATTTTATGCTTAAATTCTAGTATGTGCATTCTTGTTTCTGGTTGTGGAGTTTCTAAGGTTCTCATTCACTCTTGCTGTCTCATTCCTTTGCATTCATATCCTCGGCGACGTTGGTCTCATGTGTGTCGATATGAGAAGATCATCTGATCATGTAAATTATTCACTTTTCATGTTCTAGTTGGCTGATGATGTTACTGATTCATTACTTAGTTGTTGATAGCATCTGGATATTAAGTACATGATAGTATGATACAGCTTCAAACGAAATAGGTTAGCTCTCCACAGCCCATACTTGGTTTTACTTTGAAAAATGTGTATATTTCTTTTTGTAAGACTATTACTTCTGTCACCATACAAGTAAATTGTAAAAGCCACAAACATTAGTTTGGCTTGGAACTATAATGTTGTTCATAAAAGTTCTATTATAATTGTAAATATAATAAGTGGGTGTTTGGCATAGGTTTTTGGATTGCTATCAAAGTCTAAAAACTGATTGTTACTATAATTTTTTCCTTAGAGTGGTGATTTAAATAGTTTAGATATTTTAAATATAAAATCTATGAAATCTATACTCATGTAATATAAAAATAAGATTATTATAAGTTGAGGGAGATCCATAATCATCCATTGGTCTTTTTGGAGTTTCTAGGTACTTTTTTTGTGTTAATTTGTTTGATTGTATACTTTAATCCTATCCAGGACCAGAACCTTTCATATTTTATAGACTTGATGAAGTTCCTAATTACAAGCCTGATTGTCCTATATATTTGCATATATAGTTCATGTTTTCTTTTGGATTGAACTTTCTAGTTATTGAGGTACATTACGCTACTTTTGAATTAAATGCAGGGAGCTATGGACATTGAACGACAAGGAAATGAAATACATGCCCATGAAAATTTGAATTCTATTTCTATAATAACAGCCCTTGACACCCTTGTCGAAGATGATAAAAGAAGAAGTTCGGTGTGGCATGAGTTTCTTATGATTGATGGGGCCAATTTTAGTGATAGCAAAAAGTGAGCGAAATGCTCACATTGCAAGATAACAACCTTTATTGCTATTGCACAATATGGGACTAGCAATATGAAGAAGCATTTGGAGAAGTGTAAAGCATATCAATCTGCAAAGTCATCCGAAGAAGGAGGAGGTGAGAAAAGGTTTGAACAAAAAGTTTATTGTGATTTGCTAGCTAGGGCGATCATAAGGCATGGGTATAGTTTTTCTTGGGTTGAGCATGAAGGAAATAGAGAGATTCATACATACTTGAACAATAAAGTTAGAACCATAACTAGAAACACAGCGAAAGCTGATTGCCTTAAGTTACATGCTCAATTTAAGAAACAACTTAAGTTAGCTCTTCTTGCACTTCCTGGACACATTTCTTTGACTTGTGATATGTGGACCTCTTGCCAAACAGAGGGATATTTGTGCTTGACTGCTCACTATGTGCATTCTGATTGGAAGTTGACTACTAGAGTTTTAAATTTTCATCATTTGGAACCTCCTCATACTGGATCTATTTTATGTGGTGTTGTGTATGACTTGTTGCAAGAATGGGGCATTCAACATAAGATCTTTTCAATAACATTGGATAATGCATCTAGCAATGACAAAATGCAAGATGAATTAAGATCCAAGCTTTATGAGAATGGACATTTATTAGGTGATTGGGAATATTTTCATATTCGGTGTGCAGCACACACTTTGAATCTTGTTGTTAAAGATGGCTTGAAAACAATTGATAATTGTGTTGTTAAGGTTAGAGAAAGTGTGAAATATGTCAAGGGATCGGAGTCTAGAAAAAGGACTTTTGAACATTGTGTCAAACGGTGTATGATCTTGGAAAGCAAGGCTTTGTGGTTAGATGTGCCTACTAGGTGGAACTCTACTTATGAAATGCTTGATAGAGCACTTCTTTATGTTGATGCTTTTAAGTTACTTGCTCAAATTGATCCTATGTATAAGGCTCTCCCGACAGATGATGAATGGGAAAAGATTACAAGAATTCATGAACTTCTTGGACCTTTTTGTGATATAACTCATATGTTTTCGGGTAGTAAGTATCCTGCATCGAACTTGTACTTTGAAAATGTGTGGAAGATTGATATGTTCTTGAAAGAGCAATTATACTGTGATGATCCAATTATCAGGAGTATGTTCATGGAGATGAGAGCAAAGTTTGATAAGTGAGTATACCTTATTATTTGCTTTTGCCACAATTCTTTGTCCTCGATGTAAGTTGGTGTTTATCAAGTATTGCTATGAGAAATTTTATGAAAATAAGGAAATGGCAATCAGAAAAGTGAGCGACATACAATTCAAGTTGGAGATGCTTCTTAGAGAGTATACCCAAAGCACTACTCCTCCAACTCCTATTGTATCATCAACACCATCATCACACATTGGTAGATCAAGTTCAAGAATTGGAAACCGCAAGCGCAAATTTGACTATTTAACGGTATGTTTTCTATAACTCTACACTATCTTATTCTTTTTTTTTAAGGACAACATAGTGAGATCAATCAAGTTATTTTCCCCCAAGTTGAATTGATATTAAGGTGATAAAAATGTATTTTTAATTTCTATGTGTTAAGTGTAATTTTATATTTTGTAGGAATTTGATGAGAATGATAGCAAGTACTCAAGTGGAAGTGGAAAGTCAATACTTGATACTTATTTGGAGGATCCCAAAATTGAACGTAAAGTGGATTTGGATGTTTTAGAGTTTTGAAAAACCAATCAAGAGAAGTATGATGAACTCTCTCATCTAGCTAGGGATGTTTTGAGCGTCCAACTCACTACTGTTGCTTCGGAATCAACCTTTAGCATTGGAGGTAGGATTTTAAATAAGTGGAGAAGCTCTTATATTCCCAAGAATGTCGAAGCATTGATAACAACCCGGACTTGGTTATATGGCTTCCAATGTAAGTATTGAGTATCTTCTTTTTTATTTGTTTATATTTATCTTTTTTTCCACTTTTTGTGAATTTTTGTTGTGCATTTTGTTTGACTTTAGCGCAAGAAGAAGAAGAAGAATTCATTGGATCAAATGTGGATTGGTCAAGTACTAAAGGTATTAGATTTTTCCCTCTGCGTAAATGATGGCCAAGGTAATTGATCACTTACTTTAGTACTTGGTTAGTTAATTCACTCTATGTCCCTAGTTTTTGGGTTTCTCTCATGGGTTTGTACTATTTTGGAATTTTTAAAACGTTGATAGGACCTTAGATTAGGTTTCTTGGATGGATTTGATGTGACATGTGAGGTAGTTGCTCTAATCTTTTTTAATTTTTCAAGTCTCATTGTAGCGATCTTATATGTGAATATTTTCTATTATCTCAGTTTCCAGGTTTAGAAGACCATTGAGATTGTTGCTTCTTTTACTTGTTCAGATTTGGAGATCCAATTGTGTTGTCTTGTTCTTATTATTGTAATTTGTGTGAATTTCATTAACGTTTAGATATGTAACTCAGGAGATGATGAATGATCATCATGTGAACTTTTACATTTGATGTAAAATTTGTTTTTGATTGGTGTTGCATTTGTAATAGTTGAACTAAGAATTTGCATGTGGTACTAATATCATAGTTTGGGGGATGTCAACCCCATGTCTTTGGGTGAGTGGCCCGTTGAGTTTGGCATTGTGATGTGAATCATTATTTATGTTTCGACCAAGCTAGATTTACAAATATTGAGCTACTGTAATGATTAAAAATTTATTGGATTAGCAACTTACGGGGTAGCAACAAGCCAATAAGGCAACAAGCAATAGGTTGAAATATATCAAAAGTATTACATTTTACATACTTGGTTAAAGGTTTTAATGAGTTATGTACTATGGTTATAGATTTTAATCAAACTTGTGCTAAATTGGGAATTTGCGAGAGAATCTTTTCTTCTAGGCCTTAACAATAAAATTTACAGGATTAGGAACAGTTTTGGGTTGACTGGTTATGATTTATGAGTATGCTTCGGTTCGGGTCATATTCGGGTTGGGTATACTCAGGTTCGGGTTTAGTTTGGGTCAAATTGAGTCGGGTAGGCATCGGGTCAGTTTTAAAACGGGTACGGTTCGGGTCGGGTTCGGGTTGTCTATTTTCGGGTCACTTCGGTTTGGGTCACTTTGGTTCGTGTTTGAATTGGGTCGGGTCATTACAGGTGTGGGTAATTTCGGGTCGCGCTACAATTCGGGTTTCGTTCGGTTACGGATCGGTTTACTTCGGGTGTTCGGGTCCAAATCGGTTCATCCTATTTCGGGTGTTAGTTCAGGTATGGATCCGGATCGTTCGGTTCGAATTTCGGGTCTCGGGTCAGTTTTGCCAAGTCTAGTCGGCATATTTAGTTTTATCGGCTGAAGAGGAGAAGAATTAAAACCCCAAAAATCTCAAAAAAAAATATGGCTCAGGGGGCTTTGGTGACTAAGGTGGGGCCGAATGTCGGAGCATTGGTGACAACGTTGCGTTATGTGGGCAACCTTTACTTGCACGTCAATAACTCGCAGTTTTACGACTGTTCAACCCGGTTGGTCGGGTTGTTTCCGTCAGGGTTTGCAGGGATAAATCTCACTTTCACATTTCAACACTTTCAGCTTAGTCTAAAAGGTACCTCCGATTGGGACATGACGCTAATCTTGCTTTCTTTCTCTGTCTCCTTTCTCAAGTTTCTAACGATTCTCTCTATTGCCAGAGCCTCATCATTTATAGTAGTTACTCTGATTTTATTGTCCCTTTAGCAATCTCAGTCGGAGTAGGCAAATCTTGCAATGCATTATGCAGCAACTCTTCGTGAACATTAATCATTTCTTCCTTTGGGTTCTAGATTGATCCATATTGACTTGCATGTTCAACTTACTATGAGCAATCAAAATGTTCAAAGGGCTATCAACCTCCTCGTTATTATTTGTAGAGAACTTAGACGTGTTAGTTGACTTTTTGCGAATCAAACTTTCCAAGATAAATAGGGTGAATTTTTGCATAGAGTGAAACTTTCCAAGTATGAATAAAGCTTTTTTTTATTCTTGAGAAGAGTGACTAGCGTTTAACTTTATTTTAAAGATGTGAGATTTTAGCTTTGGTTTAGACTAGGATTGAAATCAAGTCAATTTGTTAATAGTTTAGGTTTCTACCAGAAGGTTGGATGTAATATTGAAGTTGATTTATTGTTTTTTTGGGGTGGGGACTTCTGATTATAGTATAATTCATTCCATGTAAAGAAGAGGGAAATCAAGCTAGAAAATTAATGTGTAAATGCGGACTAAAATCTTAATCATTCTTCAAATTTATCAACAGAGATTTGATAATTGTTTGATTCACATATTTTTAGGCATCATATTAAGGTGTGTTCTATTCAACTTATTTATTTTAGAATAAGTTTGGTTCAGTTCAATTTAGAAAAAATAAGTTCAGTTCAGTTCAACAAATGTCAATCGAAAAGTATAAGGCCTAAATAGATACGGCAATAGGGCGGGTTTGGGGTTGGTTGAGCTATACACGCTTCTATACCTGTTTTCAAAAATCATACCCATATTTGTATTAATACCCGTTGGGTATTGGAAATTAACACCATACCCACACTCATTGGGTTTTTCAATTTTGCATGCTTTATTCGGTATACATAGAAAATAAAAACTAATACCCATATGTAATTCATATTCAAGTATGATATACATTTAGCCTATTGAATAACTGCAAAATTGTAATATTTTGGGAGTTCAACATTTAGAAAATGTGAAATCAAGCAAATTAGTGGATTAAGTTTTGCTAAAAAGATTTGGCTTAAACTTGAACCAAGAAAACATTAGACCAAAATTCATTTTTTAACATATTAAAAAAAAAAGGTATGTTTATGGGGCAAGTGAGGTCTATAGCATACCCGTATTTGTACCCACACCCATTATCTCCACACCTACCCCATAACTGTTTAAAACCTATTTTCACAATCCATTCTGGTTTTAAATGAGACGGGTTTTTCAGGTTCTAAATAGGTATGAGTTTTATTGTCATCTCTAGACCTAAAGGATAAAATATCATATGCAATAATTTTCATTTTTGTAACAACTTAGGGCTTGTTCTTTTCATTGGGAAATATGTGTTGAAAAATGGGTGAAGTTGGTTAAGATTGGTAGAAGTTGATTGAAGTTGATTGAATTTTTTTATATGATGGGTAGAAGTTTGTTAAAATAGTGGAAAGTTGGTTGAAGTCAGTTGAAGGGCGTGTTTGAAAATAGTATTTTGAGTAGCGTTTGGCGTTTTAAATAAGTCAATACACTCATCACGTAATTTTTAGTGTTCGGTAACGTAGTATTTTGACTAGCATTTCAAGTAACGTTTAGCGTTTTAAGTAGTGTTTTTGAAAAGCTAATAGTATTAACGTTTTACATTCAAAAGTAGCGTTTCATATTTTTTTTCCAAAAATTAACCTTTGGAAATTTTATCTGTGGAAATTATCTATATCCTTTTATGTCAATTTACATTAATCAGCTAATCTAACAGTTAAATTTACCGAGCACATTTTATTCAGCTGCTCTTCTAAACAGCTATCCGCTAACAGCTAAATTAGAAACGCTATCGGCTACCTGAACCGCTATCTGCTACCTAAACCGCTATCTGCTACTTGAACCGCTAATTTTGCCGAATAGAGCCGAAGTAGGTTGAAGTTGGTATTTTTTTATTGAAGTTGGAGAAGTAAATTGAAGTTGGTTTTCTTTGGTAAATTAGGATTTACCAACGAAAAGAACGGGACCTTAGATACTCAACATCCTATTATAAGATTGTTTATATTACATATAAGAAGCAATAGAACTCTTATGAATTCTAACTCAAGCGATATGTTGAGACACTTTTTGTTTAGAAGGTCTTAGGTTCGAACCTAGGAGAAAGCATTTCTACTGAAAAGGGGGATGTCTCCATCTGAACACGTTTTTGGACCGTATACATTTGGACTGTAACTTCTTTATCCTCTTCACTATTGGATTTGTTAGTCCCATTAACTTATGCTAGGATAGAAAGCCCAACAGGGCCCAATTTGTCATTTTAAAAAAGGTTGTCATCGATTTAGGCTTTGTGTTCATGAATGTTCAATGCCTAAATTGCTCGAGATTTCATGTTTGTTAATTTTTATTAGGCCTTTTAAAAACTTTTTTACAAATTTCATTCAAATTTATGCAATTCTTTTTGCCCAACATATGTTGGAGACATCGATTCCCGAGCCTCAGGTCCTCCGCACATAGCTAAGTTAATAGAAGCGCTCTCCTGATTCTTTTATTACTCAAAGGTTCTCTTTTTTCAATTAGCTGTTGTTTTAGGACTGTCAGTGAACATTGCGTAAGCACTGGAGATCGTGTCCTTAGTCTTTTACTCATCTGCCCATGCTATTTGTTGCCTTCTCTTCTCTCTCTACTGTACCCCTGACATCTCCCTTTGTTGTTGTTGGGTTTCGTGGCCCGAAATCAAAGAAAGGGCACGGTGGGACCGTGCTAGGCGACACGGGCATGTCAGGTCGAAGAAGCGACGACCAAAGACAGATAGGGAGTTGGCATGGGTAGGCCATGTCAGGTGGCACGACCATGCCACCCAGGCACGGGGTGACCGTGCCACCCAGCACGACCATGCGCGTGATCCCAGTTCGACCGCAGGCTTTTTGGCGGCTAGGGTTTGCGTCTTGGCATGCAGTCTTCTTGGCGGCTGAGGTTCTCCTCTAAGAGTTAAACCTTGAACTTCTAGACTCTATATAAAGAGACATTGCCTAGGATCTATAATGGTTCCATAACCAAGTAAACACAAAACACATTGAGATGTAGAGAGTTTTGAGAGAGATTACCAAAGAGATTGTGATCCTATTATTGGATCGAATCACTTGTTGTGATTGCGATGACATTGTACTCTCCCTGCTCATATAGTGTATTGATCGTGCTCGTCGCCGACCGTGGTTTTTCCCGCATTGGGTTTCCACGTAAATCTTGTTTGTTATTGCTTTGTTCTTGTTATTGTTCTTTAATTTTCTGAATATCTGTTTCTTCCTATCGTTTCCGCAACTAAAGTTGTTCAATTTTTCCCTAACAAGTGGTATCAGAGCTTTGGTTTAGGATGTCTTCAATTATGAAATTTGATATTCAGAAGTTTGATGGGGAGATTAGTTTTAATTTCTGGAATGTGCAGATGAGAGCAATTCTCATCCAACATAGGTTATGGAAGGTTCTACAAGGACCTCACAAGAAACTCGAGAAGATGACTGATGAACAATGGGCAGTAGACCAAAAGAAGAGGCATGGATCGTTGATAGACGAGGAATGGGAGGAACTGGAGTGAAAGGCAGTTTCAGCCATTCAGTTGTGCCTGGCGCCACATGTCTTGCGAGAGGTGCTCGATAAGGCAATTGCGGTGGATCTGTGGATTTGGCTGGAGGAACTCTACATGACGAAGAGTATAGCCAACAAAATCTGTTTGAAGGAAAGGTTGTAGACCTTTCGTATGGCTGAAGGTACCCATATTTGCAAATATTTGAATCAGTTTAACTCTATTCTTACTGATTTGGAGAGTTTGGATGTAAAGATTGAGGATGAGGATAAAGCTATTTTGCTTGTTGTGTCTTTACCCCTTCCTATAAACACTTTAAGGAGATCATGCTATATAGTAATTATGATACTATATCATTTGAGGATGTCAAGTCTAATTTGTTGTCTAAGGAGAAATTTGACCATGATATCCATGCTCATCCGGCTGAGGGATTAGTTATTAGGGGTAGAACAACTGAGAGAAAGGGGAACGGTAATAGGAAAAAGAACCGTTCTAAGTTTAGGAATCCTCACTCAAATAAGATCTGCAATTATTGTGGTAAATTGGGTCATATTCAAGCTAACTGCTAGAAGTTGAAGAATAAGAAAGGAGAAGAGGAAAAGGAGAAAACTGCTACAGTTGATTGTGTAGTAGAGTCAGAGTCTGATGGTGATGTATTTCTTGCTACCATGTCTTTGGCCACCACCTCTGAGAAGGGGTTAGGTGATGATTGGGTTTTAGATTTTGATTGTCCGTATCACATATGTCCTCGTATGGACTAGTTTTTCACTTATGAGCCTGTTGATACTGGGGTTGTACTTATGGGCAACAATGCTGAGTGCAAGGCTGTAGGAATAGATATTGTGCAAGTTAAAACCCATGATGGTATAGTTAGAACTTTGTCTAAGGTTCGTCACATACCTGATATGACTCGTTGTTTGATATCTTTGTGTACTCTTGAGACTAATGGTTGCAGGATTACTATGGACAATGGTATCCTAAAGGTGATAAAGGGGGCCATGGTAGTAATGAAGGGACTGCGGCAGGGAAATCTCTATATCCTACAAGGAACTACAGTTACAGGAGAAGCTGCAGTTGGTACAGCATCAGCAGATGTTAATGATACAACGTTATGGCACATGAGATTGGGCCATATGAGTGAGAAATGGATGACCATTCTAAGTAAGAAAGGTTGTCTGGGTAGTGTTGGTACGGGTGAGTTTGATTTTTGTGATCACTGTATATTTGGGAAACAGAAGAGGGTGAGTTTCTCTAAAGCGAAACACCGTACTCAGGGGATCCTTGATTACATTCATTTTGATCTATGGGGTCCTTCGAGAGTTCCTTCTATTGGAGGTAAGCGCTACATGTTAACTTTTGTTGATAATTTCTCACGCAAGGTTTGGGTTTACTTCTTGAGACAGAAAAATGAGACATTCTCCATGTTCAAGAAGTTCAAGGCTCTGGTTGAGAACTAGACTGGGAGAAAGATTAAGAAGCTTAGGGCTGACAATGGCCTTGAATTTGTTGAGTCAAAGTTTGATGAGTTCTGCGCGATGAATGACATAGTTAGGCACAAGACTTTGGTTGGAAAACCACAGCAGAATAGAGTTGCAGAACGAATCAATAGAACTCTACTGGAGAAAGCTCGCTATATGCTTTCCAATGCAGGGCTTTGGGATCGCAAAGCTTTCTGGGTTGAGGTTATTTCTAAAGCCTGCTATTTGGTAAATCGTTCACCACATATCTCCATTGATTTTCAGATTCCTGAAGAAGTATGGTCAGGTAATCCTGTTGATTATTCTATTTTGATAATATTTGGATGTCTTGTGTATGCCCATGTGAACAATGGGAAGTTAGCCCATAGGGCTGTCTGATGCACCAATGGAGGAGCAACAAGGTGAGCGGCAATCCAATCTTC
>JACYFF010010365.1:111579663-111610037 GCA_017589665.1 Selenicereus undatus | reverse complement strand
CACCTGTAAGGGTCTTATATGCAAATTCGAGGCATGGATCTGACCACAATGGTGATGAAAGGGAGAACTGAGAATCTGGCTGCTCCAAGCCCCTTTCTACCACGGATGGTTGGTCTGCTTGTACCAAGCAGTCTCCAGTGCTTTTCTCAGCCCTGCTCGCTGGACATGGACCTTGTTGCTCCTTTAGGATTAGACCAATACCGGAGGACTTGTCAATCCTGCCCTCTGGCAGTGTCTCCGGTTCACCGGAGGACTTGTCAATGTTGCCTTGCTGCAGTGTCTCCGGCTCTCTTTCCGTGAGTTGACTATCCATTGGGGACTTATCCATCTTGCTCGCTGCTAGTTTATCCGTTGGATCTGTCTCCGGTTCTCTTTCCGTGAGTTGACTATCCCTCGGGGACTTCTCCATCTTGCTCCCTCCTAGTGTACCTGCTGGATCTATCGCAGGTTCTCTTTCCGTGAGTTGATTGTCCCCCGAAGACTTCTCCATCTTACTCCCTGGTAGCATATCTGCTGGATCTACTGATGATTGACCTACCTTGATTGGTAAGGCTTCCGTTCTTGGATCAAAGCCAGGTGGATACTCTTCCAGATCAATTTCGAGTACTTGAGCATTTATTTGGGTTACAATATCAATTACAATATCCATCTCCTTCGATGAATTTTCTGGAGTAGCAAGCACAGTTTTTGTATCAATATTGAGTGGCCGAAGCTTTTCTTCCTGAAATGCAAGCCCATTTTGTGCAATAACATTGAGAGTTTGAGGTTTCTCTTGTGATTCACTAGGGATTGATCCCGAACTAGGATTTACTCGGTTTTTTATGGAGCTTCTATTTGTGACCCGGAGAGCATGCTCAATAGGTATTGCCTGGGAGACTACTTCAACATTTCCTCCAGCAAGTCGTCTGGAAGAACGGGAAGGCAAAGTAGGTGTTTTCCTATCCTTCATCTTCCTTTTGCCAACCTGAGCTTTCTCCTCTATCGGCATATCTTTTGAAGTGAAAGTGGAAGGCTTGCTCTCGCAATGAGTATCATCATTTCTCCTTCCATCAATGTCTTGGACTTTGGTCACACCCTCAGTTACTTCAGTTGCAGCCAGCTTTTCACTTAATGATTTTTCTGGAATCGTTCCTTCAGCAATAATCGCTGGTTGCAACAAGGTGCTCTGCTCAAGATTGGCTTCATGAACAGGAAGAAGTCCAGCTCTGAAGGATGACCTTGTATGTCTCCTGCTTCCTGTTTGTTTTATGCCACTGACCTCTGGCAATGCCGAGATACATTGTTTAGGACTGACTTCAGTTGCAACAAGTTTTTCAGTTAACGATTTTTCTGGAATCATTGCTTCAGCAACAGTAGCTGGTTGCAACAAGGTGCTCCGCTCAAAACTGGCTTCATGAAGAGGAACACGTCCAATTCTGGAGGATGACCTTGTACTTCTCCTACTTCCTGTTTGTTTTATGCCACTGGCCTCTGGAAGTGCTGAGATACATTGTTTAGGACCGACTTCAGTTGCGGCATGGCTTTCAGTTAATGATTTTTCTGGAATCATTTCTTCAGCAATAGTAGCCGGTTGCAACAGGGTGCTCTTCTCAAGACTGGCTTCATGAACAGGAGCAAGTCCAACTCTTGAGGATGACCTTGTGGTTCTCCTGCTTCCTGGTTCTTTTGTGCCACTGGCTTCTGACAGTGCTGAGATACATTGTTTAGGACTGACTTCATTGGGGAAGAGCTGTTTCCTGGTTGGGGTCTTCGCTACCTTTTCCCTTTCACCTGGAGAAAGTGGCTACAGTATGAAAGAGCAAACGGTATCCAGATGTCAGAACAACACAAATAGACAAAAAGCAGAGAGAATATTCATATAACTTAACGAATCCATATTTTGGACCACTTAAATGCACCGGCAAGACAAAAACCAGAAAAGTATCCAGGATGTACATAAAGAATTTAAATGAATCTAGTGAGATTTATCCAAATCCTGTAATTAATACAGGAAAATTCCTCGTACTGATCTAGCTTCTCTTATATAACTGATGATTCAGTAGGAATGACTCTTATGAAAAGAGTTGTCTGGTTGGCAGTTGCGTATGTTCTTTTTATTATTATTATATTTTTTTTTTTCAAAGGAGAAGGTATCAGCTCCACTAACCTAAAGCTTTTACAAGACATTCTAGAATTTTCTGAATAGTTTCATTCCAACAGTGAATTTGATGCTGGGCTTTACACATTGTATACGCTAGCTCATGCCCAACATCTTAGCCTGTTAGTCAAGCCGCATGAACCAACCCTGTTAAGTTGTGCCATCGGAGAGCTTAGACGGAAGCTTCACAAACACACAGAGACAGAGAGATTAAGAAGCCCAGCGTATGCAGCTGCAGTACAAAACTCCAAGCTTAATAGATCCTGGAAAGCTCTGTATCACAAACTAACAACCTTACTATGTTGCCAGCTCAGCACTGCCCCTAGCAGCATGACCAATCAACCAGAACAGTGAAAGACCTCTACATGCTTCTACAAACCCAAAGATAACTGGATCTGATCTACCCAGTGGCAGTGATGAAGCTTTCAGTTTAAGCTATATATCCTCAGGTACCAGAATGTCAGTGCTCAAAACTCTACAGCACCATCTGTGCAGTAGCTCCTGAATATATCCAGTTAAACAACTTGGAGATTGGTGATTCATCCTTGCACCTGGCATGGGCATGCATGTACAAATAGGTTGCAAAATGAGATTGTTCATTATTTTAGCTGTTATTCATTTCAGCCATGCCCATCGGTATTACATACTTGTTTTATGTTGTTTAGTGTTGATAAGAGATTTGACTTCTATGCATTGTCATAGTTATTAGTTGCGTTAATATGTTCATCATTTATCATTGGTCCTCTACATGAGCGCATTGCTCCTTTGGCTTCTCAGAATGATTTTAATCTATCAAAAATCAGTTCTTGGAAAAACTTATTTTTCTTGGGTGATACAGAGTATGCATAAACAGGTAATAAGAACATTTAGACCATTAGGACATATTTCAGTTACAGTATTTAGAGATCTTTTGTATTTTGGCTATTTATTATTTGCATCAATGCATCTTAAGCCTGTTTCAAAATAGCCAACATAAAGATTTTAGTATATTAGTGGGATTTGTTTCCTACACAAGGATTATTATAGTTTAGATATTTTTATCCTTTGCCATTCATATCCTTTCTTTTAGGTTTCCTAACTCTTCAGGATTTTTATATATTAAACTCATTATGTAATGAGGTAAAGCATATGTCGGTGTGAGCTAAACACGTCATAAACTCTTAGGGAATTGTCACCAAAGACTTGGATTCCAATCTCAAATCCCACCTATTTTGACCTTTGCTCCTATGCACTAGAAATGAGGTGGAGTAGATTATGAAGTCTTCAATGATTTGAGAACTGCAATTAAGTTGAAATTTTCGTCTGACGTTTCACTTTATCGTAGGAGACCTGGGGAGGTGCCGCACTTAAGTTTGACGTACACCCATCTATAACCAAATCAAGGATAAGAAAATGACATAAGAGAGAAGGAAGGAGAACTTACCAAAAAAATAAGAGAGAAGGAAGGAGGGCTAAAGGGTACATTTACTCTCTTAGAAAGTGACAAACAGGAGTAATAGTATAAACCAACCTTTTTTCTTCGTCCTTATCCCTTCCCAAATTGGCTACAATTCTTATTTTCTATCACATTCTCACAGAGACGTCAGGGTGTTATTTTCTTTGTAATGCCTGTCTACACAGCATTCATGTAGATAGCGAGGTCCATAATTCTCTAATAAGGAGCATGTAAACAACCTTAGATAGAATTGTCTAAACATTATCAAACCATGGTCACTAACATCAAACAATCCTAGTTCTTTTCATCAGAAACATTTCATTGTGAATAAAAGAAAGATATTGCAGCAAAACAGATGTGGTAATTTGGACAGGGGCAGTGAATAAAGAATGCTTACAGAGGTTTTTACTAACGCAAACTCTTCACCACTAGTGCTTCCATTCTTTCTCCGATATGCATGCTTACTAATCTCTCCAGTCCTAATATAGCGTAGAGCATCTGGTTTGGAGCGGAAGACAAGTCCAGTCGCAGTATCAATATAAAACTGCAGCAAATTTTTCATTGCTTAAAAACACCAGCAGAAGAAAGCTTAGTAATTAAACCATAAGCTTAGTAATCTCTCCAGTCCTAATATAGCGTAGAGTATCTGGTTTGGAGGGGAAGACAAGTCCAGTTGCAGTATCAATATAAAACTGCAGCAAATTTTTCATTGCTTAAAAACACCAGCAGAAGAAAGCTTAGTAATTAAACCATAAGCTGCATGCACAATCACTTTGCATTACTATGTTGTGAATACTGAACAGGCATAAACATATCACACTGTAAGGTATGTAGCCCCACCAGCAACTAATCCATTACTTTCTGAATAGGAAGAGGTCAAGAGGGGTTATAGGAAGAGTTCAGTACCGGGTCACTTCTAGCTACTCTTTTTCCAATCATCTTGTTCCTTATCTCCTTAATCCATCCAGAAGGTAACTTG
Source organism: Selenicereus undatus (assembly GCA_017589665.1). Taxonomy (NCBI): domain Eukaryota; kingdom Viridiplantae; phylum Streptophyta; class Magnoliopsida; order Caryophyllales; family Cactaceae; genus Selenicereus; species Selenicereus undatus. The sequence goes on along the minus strand of JACYFF010010365.1, from coordinate 111,605,486 downwards.
TCATCTATAGTCCTCTGCACCACAACCTGGATTACATTAACAAGGACAAGGCTGCAGAATGGTTAGAGATCAAGCAACATATTTAGAGCATTACACAAATTAGGCAAAATGCAAGAAAGGCCAAGCTTTCTCCTTCCCAAAGACTGACTCTTCTGCACGTGTTTTGAAAGTTGTGACAAATTTGGCTCCAAACCAGAGTCGAGTGAACTTGGTGGATAAACAGATTTCTATAGCACAAATCAAATGAATGAGACAACCAGGTCCCAGATTCACTTGAAGTCACTTTATCAACAGACAGCACCTTGCTTCCCCTTAAAATTACCATAAGCGCACACAAATTCTTCATGCTTAATCTTTTAGAACAAAACTGCAATGCACATTTCATTATCAAAAGCTAAGGTTTTTCATGCTTCACTGGTTCCTTATTGTGATTTCATTGCAAAACTCCCAAATAAGCAAAACCAGCTGGAGTTGGTAAGACTTGGGGGGGGGGGGGGCATCAATGTCTCTTATTGGCGTTTTGGGCAATCAGGATGATTCATGTTGGACAAAAGATGTACATTGGGGTAGATCGACATCAAATGATATCCTGCTATAGCTTTATAGATTTCTACATGCTCCTTAAGGTCTCTAAGAATTTGTTCCATTATTAGCTAAGCCAAACATTGCAAGATGCTGAAACATTGTTAACAAACCTTGTTCGAAGAATGCTTGCTGCTTCCTTCCTCCCTTTGTTGAGATGATCCAACATTGATCTGCATACTCTCAAGATATCTGTATACCTCTGGCTTTGAAAAGAACTTGCTACCAGTTGCAGGATCAATGTAACACTGCAATAACATAATTACATAGAGATTAGTTTTAAATCCTCGCCTGCTTTGTGGGAAAAAGGAAGATAAATACTGGATAGAAAGTTTTTTTCAATAAGGAAAAAGAAATTAATAATATCAAAGTGTTAAGCAAGCATTAGCAGGACTTGAGCGGCTTATGGCTGACTTCAGGCATGCAATGACAATCTATGAGGCACAACAGGGGGGGAAAGGATCTTCTTCGGTTCTCCCTATAAACCATTCACCAGGCATACCGAACTCACTGAGCTATGAAAGTAAATAAGTGCTGCTGCAAATCTATTTGAATAATTAACCAACAAGCCAACACAGCATAACCTTTTGAGGAAAGGCAACAAAGAACCAAAACCATGTTTTTTATATGTTCACTAAAAAAGAGTTAATATTGACCTCATTTCCCTCTCTGTTAAAGGGAAATGACAAGAATGCAGGCATCGATGGTGACAACAGCTACAGGAGGTGTTTTCAACTTGGGAATTCACAGTCTAAATTGGCAAGATGCACAAAACACAAACAGACGGGTGATAAAATATGTAGTTCCCATCGAACAAATCGACCTAGCAAGTCAAACACACAGTCAACAGCATAGAAGCTAAGCTAGCATTAGCATATTGTAGGGCTCATCTACAGCATCATTTGGTACACCAAAATATCTCTGTTGAAGAGAAAAGGCCACATCAACATAACAGAAACATTTCAGTGTGGACATCCATAGAGTTGCTTTTGTAAATGCAAAACCCTTCACTTTATAAAGTAACAAGCAGGGATTAAGCATTTGAACTCACAATTTCATACCTTATATGTGGTTCCCTTTCGAGCACCACTCTTCCGGGTTCTGGATTCCATGATCCAGCCAATGGGTAACCACTCATCTGATTCATTTGCTTGTACAACCTATGTAATCAACATAAGCCCAGTAAGCCTCGCGAATAGAAAAATAAATTAATAAAAGCACAGGGGGAATCAAAGGTCCACAACTCACATTCAATCGTTTCTTCTCTGAACTCTTCTGGACATGCCCCTTCGTTGTGCTGGGGCTTTTGTTGGAAACGCTTCTGTCTTTTATATACCGAAGCATAGAAACCTTTGAATAGAACTTTTTGTGGGTTTTCAAATTGATGTAACACTACAAAAATCAAGCACAAGAATATTAACTTAGAAACCATGCATATAGCACCAAAGTGATTAGTTATTGAAACCAAAAACATATTTTTAGGTAAGTCCCCTCTTTACCCAAGCATGAACCCCAGCTTAGCCATTTACGGTTCCATACTATTAATCCACTCCATGCCTCAGCCTCCCACTTATGTCAGAGTAATTGTGGGTCAAATGTACACAAAACAATGTTAGAAATTGTGATAAGGATTCACAGGCTATATAGGTAAAACATATTGTGATAGCAATTCAACATTCAAAGTTGGCAATTGCCGTTTTGAATTCCTGGGAGAAAGACTAAATAACAAGACACAGCTATATGAAATAAATCACCAATACTCCATGCACAATAAGAACTAAGAAATAGCTAAAAGACAACATGGCAATAACATAGGCCTTTAGAAATAGTAGCAAAGAGATTAACATGGCAACAAAATTGGCTAAAGCCTGCAACAAGATACTATCAGCATTCAATGTCATGCAGGTCTTCTCATTTTCTGGATTTTGATCACCTTGCAAATTCCCCCCCTCCTTCCGTACCTTAGGCCTAACCTTCCAAGCCCAGCGAGCAACAGAATCAATGCAATCACTTCCTAATGCGACCCTTAGGCCCCATTCTTTTCATCTTATTAACAAGTTAAACGTATATAGACTTATTTGTTGAAGTGAACTTATTCTGGACTTATTAAGAACAAATTTCTAAACTCATTTGCTAAACTTATTCTAAACTAAACTTATTTGCTAAATTTATTCTGAACTTATTTAATGAACTTATTCTAAACCATTATGAACTAAACTTATCTGAACTTATTCAGAACTACTATGAACTAAACCTATCTAAACTTACTTGCAAAAAATAAGCTGAAGACAACAGGACCTTACTCTGAAAGCCAGATGCCCCAGAGTCAAGCCCAGCTGTAGCCCTCGTCACCAGGGAATAAGGCTTGCCACTAGCTCATCAATTAGAACCAATCTACACTCACTGAACTACCTTCCCGTGTTGCTTTCTCATATGTTGTCTAAATCGGACCAAAATTGACCCATAGGCAGCCTAAACCTAGCACCAACTAAACAAAAATTGCCCACAAATAGCTACTTCACTATTATGAAGCAAGAAATACTAATTACTGATATATATTAGCAAATCAGGAGCACTAACAAAATCCAACTAAGACGCTTGCATCAAGTACTCTCACAAGCAGCTAATTCCAGCAAAACGCATATTAAAATCAGACCTTTAGAACACTACAGACCATTTCAGGCTCCATCGCTCACAACCACCACAAATTCAACCATAAACACGAAGAAAACCTAAAAGTCAATCAGCTAGAGAACCCTAATCTGACAAAAGCAAGTTGAGGAAATTGGATTCTTGATTACTATACCTTAAACTTGCGAGAATTTTTGACTCTGATTTCGAGCTTCCATCCAGGAGGAAGACGGTCTTCCTTCTTCTTCGACACCATTGTAAGATCTTCTCTGCTCTCTCTCTCGCTCTCCAACTTTCTCTCTCTATTTGTCTGATTTCACTAATCTCTCTCTGTGACTCTGTCCCTCTCTATCTGTGTCTGTATGTGTGTGTATGAGTGAAGTGAGAGAAAACGGGGGGTTCGCTTTGGTTTGGGTTAACTCGGATTACAATGGAAAGATGGATTCGACCGGATTTAGTTTGCTTATAGTGTATATATCGGGTAAGGTCCCAAAAAGGGGGGGGGGGGGGAAATGGGGATAAAGCCATAAAGACCCTGTGGGTCATCTAATGCAAGAAATTATTATGTGTAAATTATTTTTTTTAAAAATAATAAAGTTAAATATCAAGCTAAAATTAAAAAATTAAATTAATTAAATATAATTAGGCGTGGAGTCTATAAATATTATTTTATTTGGTACGTTAAAGTTGTAAGTTCGTCATTGAAAAGAGTGAGAACTATAAGGCAAAAAGTTAGAGAGATGGCTGATGTGACAGTAGTAGGCCCTCACTAATAAGTCAAAAAATTGGCTTACTATTGGGGGGGTCTAAAGACCCAAGAGGTCTTCTAATCCCATCTAAAATACTCCTTGAATATGATTTTTGGCATATTTTTTGTCTTATTTATTGTTCGTCTTATTTTTACAGAATTTGAATCATTTTTATTGCGGTTATTACGTGCAATGTAAATTAAATACAAGTTTTTCATATTTTTCTATCCATTTCAAAAAAAAAATTGTTTCATTTAACTTTACACGTATTATAAGAACACTATATTTACTACTATTTTTTAAGATAAACTACCAAAATGTCCTCAATACTTAATTTCGAAAGTGTTATTTAAAAGTCATTTCTTTCGATAACTGTGTGCTTGAATTTAAAAATGAGGATAGTTTGGGAAAATTTATAATTAGTGTTTCCATTTTTAGAAATTGAACATAATTTTGGGACATTCTAAAAAGGAATAAGGAACATTCTTTTTGACGAAGAGAGTCATATAAATAATGGAATTAGATGTCGGTTAGTTTAGTTAATAAAATTTTTATGAGTTATTATTAAATATTTGACGAGAAAGGGAGCCTTGGAGCAACAATAAGGTTGTCTCTGTGTGACCAAAAGGTCATAGGTTCGAGCCGTGGAATCAGTCACTGATAAAGTCAGATTAGGCTGCTTACAATTCACCTCTTGAGGTGCGGCCCTTCCTTGGACCCTGCGTGAACGCGGGATGCTTGTACACCGGGCTGCCCTTTTTATTAAATATTTGAGGATGAATTTCACTTGCATTTATTCATGTCTCTCTTTGCTTTTTTTAAAAAAAGAAAAATAACAAGAATATCTTATCTTTAAAAGAAAAAAGGAAAACGAGTCATATATAGAAGAGTATACTCATATGGACCGACACCTATCGTCTTATGCATAAATAAGTTACAAAATATCGATACAGATGAAATAACTATATATTTGCAACTATTTATCACTCCTAACCTCCTTTATTGTTCCAAATTGCTAGCCACTAATTTTAAAAATTAAAATGAACTATTTTATATATATATATATAATATTTATTTGCATTTGCATAATTTTTTAATAAATATTTGCTTATAATCAATGTCTGCAAATAGTCAATCTTTTCATCAATGTCTGCCATGTAAATTGTTCATCATCCTAAAAATAATTAGGGTCCACCAAATAGGACCATAATTTTCGGATTGAATGAAAGCGACTATAGAGTTTTTTTTTTTTTTTGTCTGAAAGAAGTTCATCAGTTCTGTTTGCCTTCGTGCTTCCTGTGCATCTCCAACCCCCCCCCCCCACCCACCCTCCAAGCTTGGAAGATCATCATCAATAAAAAAACAGGTACAATCTTGATTTTAAATTTGGAACAAGAAAATTAGGGTTTGAATTCCCAGGCCAAAATTTTTTGGTCTAATATGGATCCGACAAATCTCTGTTGCATGTTATGAATATGATCGATACTTCTTAGGAATCAAGTCAGATTTTACAATCATGTGAATATTGATAGTTTATTTCAAGTGTTGATGTGACCAATTTAAATGGAATTGTGATTAAGTTGATCTTCATTCTAATTCCCATTTGAAAAACCCATTATTCTTTTACATTTTAATGCTCGCCCTAATCATCTCACTCAATTTCCATAATTAGGGTTTACTATTTGACACAATTTTCTAGATGAGATGCTGAGGCAATTCCTTAGGAAGGTTATAAGTTCTATTCTGATGAACACCTCCCCCCCCCCCCAAGAAAAATGGAAAAAATATGCTTACTAAAATAAGTTTTCAGCAACTATGGATACATAATCATGGATGCATATGTTTTTAAACTATCTAAAGAAACAGTTAGGTTTTATTAGGGATAGAATGGACACATTTACTTTGTAATGTAGGGCAAGACTCGAATGGAAATGTTTCGAAACTTATCGTGCAATTGGCCTCTTTGACTTTGTTTTCATGAGTGCTTCTAGGATGTAAGATTGCCTACGTCTGTGTTTCCGTAGACCTTACAAAAGCGTGATCCACACTTGAAATAGTAATAGTTGTTGTAGGGTACGGTTGGATATATGTGAACCCTTCCCCTTTCCTTCCATACTACCTTTCGAGCATTAGTTTGGTTTGGAAATGTTATGTTTTCAATGTTGTTGTTGGTAATCCTAGCTAATGCATGGTCTCTCCAATGACATCTATGTGTGCTTGTTTAGATGTCGCTTCAAGCAGATCTTGCGAGGTTTCAGAAACAGCAGGAGAGATGCCAAACCACTCTTTCCAGCATTGCAGCAAAACAAGCACCATCCAAGGCCCCAACGCCACAAAAGGCACCCTCGACTCCGCAAAAATCCACTCCCTCACATGCATCTTCCTCAGGGAATTCGCGATCTCCAGCCTCTTCAGGCAAATTCTCCGAAAACACAGAGAAGCTCCAGCTCATCAATAGCATTAGGAAAGCCCCCGTGGGTGCTCAAATGAAACGCGTTATTGAGCTGCTAGAGAAGGTTTAGCTTATTTACTGTGACTCTATTGTTATTATCTATTTTTGACAGTATATTGGGCCCAATTCTAGTCTCATATGGCCCGATTGAGTAGCTAAGAAAAAGTTATCAACTTGGTCTAGTCATGTTGATATATTACTGATTGGGTGATTTGGGGTCTATCCTTAACGTTGCGTTCATGTTCGTATTGATGATTGAGCCATATTTATCTCATGCTACCATGCAATGTTAGACATTGTCAGCCTTGTGAATTTTGAAGGTGCTGGAATTTTCTCTTTCATAGTGTGTTTGTTGTAATTCTTTTCCAAATGAGTTTTCAAAAGCAAAAGGTGACTTCCTGGGGGAAACAATTCATTGTTAATTCATTTTTCTCTAATGTATTGGTTTCAGACAAGGGAAGAACTGACTATGGAGCAAATAAATGAAGCATGCTATGTTGACATGAATGCTAACAAGGAAGTATTTGAGAGTTTGTCAAAGAATGTGAAGGTGAAGTATGATGGGACATACTTCTCATACAAGGTAAGCTTGATGGAATCGGATTTGAACATAGCATCCTTGCTAAGTTTCGGTTGCTTACAAGTTCATAACATCATAAACAAGTCTCAGTTGTTACAAGTCCAGGGATGATTTTGATTTTAGTAAAGTAGTGTATTATTTTTGTGTGCAGTCGAAATATGAGATTAAGAATAAGGACCAACTATTGATGGCAATACAAAGTTTTTTGGACGGCATATCCATTATTGACCTCAAGGACTCGTATCTGGATGTGATGCAGGACTTACAGGTACACATTCCCATCTCACTTTTGCCATCAGCTCCTTTTTAAGTCTTTGCATGCTAATCAAAATTCTCTTCAAACTTGGCAAATCGACAGTTCAAGTAGGATTCAAATAGCACTTGTTTCAAGTCGTGTCAGAACTAGGTTATGTTAGAAGCAGTTGATGGAATTTTGTGTTTTGATGACATCTGCATTGAGTCATTTCACTTGGTTCATAGCCATAGTTTTATTCAATGGAGTCGTTAAGAGAATACAATTAATATTGGTTAGACAAACTTCAAGCCAGTTTTGTTTGGAAGGCTCAAGTAGGGTTGCATTCTTTTGGGTCAGAGTTGGGCATGGCTTTGAATTGTACTGTTAGCATGCCTTAGTTTATCAAGCCAATTTTCTTGTCCTTCTAACTCATGTGTTTAGCAAATATGTACATTTGTTCTCTCAATCATTAGGCTCTCAAAGCTGAAGGGCACATTTGGTTGCTCTCAAATTTTGATTCAAAGGAAGATCTTGCTTATCCAAATGACCCTCGATGCTCGATGATGAAGGCAGATGATGATTTGAAACAACTATTCAGAAGCATTGAACTACCAAATGATATGTTGGAGATTGAGAAGGATTTGCGACAAAAAGGGATGAAGCCAGCCACTGACACCGCGAAGAGAAGGGCTGCAGCACAGATTCAAGGCCTGCCCAAGGCCAAACCCAAGAAGAAGAGTCAGGACATCTCCAAGAGAACTAAGCTCACTAATTATCATCTTCCAGAGTTGTTCAAGAAGCTCTGAACTATAACTTTTTGGCATTTGGCCTGGAACGGTTTGAATCTGTTTGTCAATCTGCATAGAAGATAGATAGGCAACATTAATTACACATTATGTGTAGCATTATTGTTTCGATAGACAGGAAATATATTCGGTCCTAATTGTTGATGAGAAGTGCTAAAGACAGTACATCTTTCAATAGAGGTGGGTTGAATCAGAATGGATTGATGGAAAATTCCCATCAGATAAGTTTATGTCGAGTATTTATTGGATTTGGATCATATTTAGATTTTGCTATGGAGCTTGTTCAATGAGCTAGTGGTGAAGATAACAAAATTGTCGACCAGGGCTAAAGTTAGCATCATAACGCGTTGATGGAATATTCAGGTTAGATAAGTTCAAATTGAATAACTTTAGATTTGGATAATGTGTTGGGGTTTAGTCGAGCAGTTTCTTCAATGAGTGAAATTCAATGAGCTCGCTTGATGTGGATACGCCAACACTATTGACCAGCGTAGGATCACGTTATCACGACATCGCATGTTGATCTATATTTGATTTATGTCAACCTAAATAATCAATTTACAAATGGTTTTGTTAGGTATAAATAGTTTATACGCATTTTTTGTTGATCATAAGTTGTAATGCAAACTGAGAGAAATGCAAGGAGATATGCTGAAGTTTTGTGTCCTCATGTGTGCCCAAGATATATCTACCTCTAGTTTGTGGCCAATAGCCATATTGTCCATTATCTATCATGATTACTATTTTCCTATGACGATTAACCAAATTTTGTCCCCGTGTGAAACATGAATTGTTGTTTGAAGTATCAATTTCATTAGTTAGATATCAAAATATGAAACCAAGGGCTGTGGCGTAGTGGTAGCTCAATTCATTTATCAACCAATTCGTCAAGGGTTCAATCCTTGACCTTTGGGAATGGAGAACAATTATTAGCCATCACTTTTACCCTTAAGTGGAGCTCACGAGGTGAGGGGATTAGTCACTGTGATCGGCGGTGGATAACTATGAAGAATTATTACATGATCAAATGTTCTAATAATAAAGGCTTTGTTTTTCCTATCTGTCTCTTCTTTTTTTTTCGAAAAAGCTAATGTATAAATCAACTTATCAAAGAAAACAAATATTGTACCAATATAATTATATATTAGTGCAATCTCTAAATTTCAATTCTTCTTGTCTATATGACAAACAGGGATTTTAAGAGGACAATCAGATTTAATTAGAGCGATTTTTTATATACTCAACACCTAATCCAAGCTAGGTTGAATTTATGAAACTTTCAAAAACATTTCCTCTTCTTTTGTTTGAGAAAGAGCCAATAACTTAATAGAACATTGCATATTTTCAATCCAAATTTTGTTTCGAAAATACTAATTCATTAATTGAAAGTCATACGACATCTACAATAAACATCACACTTAATTCAAGTCGTAATTACTCGAATAAAAAGATAAACATTTTGATAGAAAAAGTCAATAAAAACTCTTCTGATCACCCATTCCCAGTTCAATCACTGCTTATAAAGTCAAGATTTATAAAATTAAAATTTAATTCGACTAATAAAGATAAATACTCAATTTCAAACCCTGTTATGAACGAAAGCCGTATTTTAATAGCTAGATTAAGATTATATGACTATAATCACATTAACTTTTAACTCAATTTACCATATATTGCAGCTCATTTGGGAAAACCCTAAAAAATTTCCCTGAAAAATTCCCAAATCCTGATTTAAAGTTGTGAATTTTGATTGGATTATGTGGAGAAACTGAATTAAGAACAATACAACGACCAGATACCCTAAGGCGCCAACGAGAGAGCGAGAGAGAGAGAGAGAGAGAGGATGATGGCAGTTCATCTTCCAACCCAGAATCTTTGCTGTTCCTCCAATGCTCTTGCCATGCCCTACTTCGATCCTCGCAAAGTCTATCTCAGCTGTAAGTAATCCATCATGCATTTGTCAGTCTTAATCAGTCTATTAATATTCGAATTTGGAACGATTAATTGAGCTAATTGACTCAAAATTCCACCAATGCTAACCCTAATAGCAGAAAGAAATTGGGCACGCATTGGATGATGTTTTTGATTTTTGGAGGTGCCCAAATTGCTAGGGCTAGGTCAGAATTTAATGCTGCTTTTGTTCTTGCTATGCTAATTTGTTTGTCATGTTCGCTCACTATTCAGTATTGAATGCAGCACCGACAGTGAATTTTTGGAGTAAAACAAGAAAAGGAGCGGTATGTTCAATTTCTTCAGATCAGAATCCAAGCAACAACCTGGTGAGAAAAAGGTATGTTTTTCCTTATAGGATTCATTTTGGTGAGAAAGCTTGAATCTAATAGGTATTGTCGAATGTATCTTGTTCTGAAGTCTCTTTGGTATTATGATTACCCATTTGCTTGAGCACCATTGATTTTTGTTTTTTTTTGGGGGAGAATTCAAACTATTATAGGCAAATTTATGACTAGTTTAGAGTATCTAGAGCGTCTTATTACCACCATACCTATTTTTGGGCTTTTTAGAATCATGATTTAAAATCTGCAAGATGGTGTAGATGAAGCCATTACCCTATGAAATTGTTTAAAAGGGTATTTGAAATTTCCACAGATGTTTTGGAGGTATGTTGGTGGAGCCTTGTATGACTCCTAAACTGAAGATTATTATACACTTAACCCCTTTTCTGAAAAATTGCTTGAAAAGTAGTCTGAGTGGTATCTATGAACTCCTTGATGTATTCTAGCTTCACTAATGCAAGAGTTTGCAAAATGGAATCAAGAATGCATATGGGTAGAATGGAGAGAGATAGAACCAGAGTAAGCAAGAACAAAGATAGAACACAAGTGAACTAACAAGGGTGATTGGAAACCCACCTTGGTTTCCACGCACTTGGGCAATCTTCTTAGTTCAACTAAGTTACAAAACTTAATTACCTTCTTAGTTGAATGAAGAAGACCTAGAGACCCACTTGAGATTACCACACTCAAGATACAACACTAGGATTTTGAGAGAGAATAGAGAGAGTTTTCACAACTCAAGCTTTGCATTCATTAAAGTGTGTTTACAAAAGACTATTTGGCTGCTTTTAAAGGCCTTCACACGGCTGTCCTAAGCCCCCACACTCAGCCAAGAGACAACTAGTACACTAGGGAAGAGATAGCATCAAATCAGCCCACTCCCCTTAGTACTTACACTTAATCATTCACTTGGTCACCTCATTAGTACTAAAGCCTAATCAATAATGAGGTGTCAAGCCTTCAAAGCATCCTAATTACACTAGCACAAGTCAATTTGCAGCAAAAGTACAAGCAATTAAGGCAAAAATGCAGCTCTCTTACACGGCTAGTACAACCGGTCTTCCAATCAATTTTTGTTGTCCTTTTGGCTGGATAATAGCAGCACAAGGGGGTGCTTTCTGGTCCTTCAAGGCTGGTTATTTGATAAATATTTATCTTATCTTTCATGCCCTAAAGTTGCAAAAAAGTTGGAGTTAAGTTGGTCCACTTAAACTCCCTTGATTCTGCCCTGTGCTGGATTAGCGCCAGTTCTGCGCAGTCTGAAAGAAGTGGCTGGTTGACTAGGCAAACGACCTCCAAATGACTTGCAACTTTATTTATTGGAAAGCTAACATCTTAAACTTAAAGAGGGTGTTCTTTGCACTCAGTTATACCTTCAGCATCAATGCTCAAAAGATTGACAAAACCGGGCCAAATTCTGGCCGAACTGGGCAGTAGGTGCAAGGCATGGTTGGTGACTTCTTGGACCATGGCATGAACTTCCTTGACCTCCTTGGTGCTTGTAGAGTCCCCTAGGCTTGCTGGTTGATCTTCAAATGATTCCAAGGGATGGTCCCCACCACTCCTACCAATTATAGATTCCTATTAACATATGAAAATGTTCTGCAGTATCTGAGGACCGCGTTGATAGTTTAAACTTTTAAGATTGTTGTATGCATCATATTGCCTATTTTTGTGGCATTTGCCATTTGAGAATCATGTTTCAAAGACTGCTCCAGTGAAGCCATTACAGTGATTAATTTGGAAGCTCAAACTCTCTAATGTAAAGTGCTTATAGGAGCTCTAACATGTAACACCCCGCCCCCTTCAAAAAAAAAAGTCTATTGTACACAGTTTTTGGGACTCTGAAAAAATGTCCATGAAATTTTTAGTCCGTGATCTATGTTTGCTCTGCCTCGACCATACCTGATGTTGGATATCGAACGGGGTAGTCATGTTAGGCTTGGAAATTTTCTAAAAGCATTTGCAGTTTTGCATGTGTTTGTTCCAAAATGAAGGCTTGAGTGTACCCATGTCCAAGTGTCAAGTATCCAACATAGGCAATTGAGGCCAAATGAAGAGTCAAAGTAACATAAGCAGTGACTATATCATCATCACCTGCCACCTCCAAATGTTTTAAGGCATCTGGAGACCATTCTGACCAATTTAGAGTGCTGATTTTCGACCATAATTTATGCGTATGAGCATTTTGGAAATAACACTATAAAATCTATAAGATGGGGATAGTGAAGTTAGAAGACAGAGGAGTAGGCAGACTCTTGGCTACCCCCAATTATGAAGGCATATGTGGTTTAAGGTTATAGGAAAAGTATCACGTTGTTGTCAAAAAGGTATTGTGTGTTCCCTTGATCCCTGAAAATGTTTAATGGTGGTAAGGCCTGATTTTGAGGATATCAGAATCAGACTTCAAAATCTACAAGATGATGCCAATGAAGCCGTCACATTCATCTAATTTGTTTGGGAGATGTTTGAATTATCTTAGCATGCTTAGTTGGTGTTGTGGTTAGAGCTTCTCGAGACTACCTAAATGTCGGTTGTTATACACAACTATTGCAGTTTTGGCAAAATATCTAAGGAGGTGTCAAATGGTAATTACGTGTTCCTTTTGACCCCTAACATACTTTACCATTATTGGCAATTGGGGATTTATTGCATATTGTCGTAATGCTCGTTTTCTGGTTATCTGGAGTCATGTTTCAAATTCAATAAGATGTTGTGGATGAAGCCAGTATTATACACATTGTAGCTGGATTTTTTTTTTTTAACTTTAGAAAGTCCTGAAAAGTTTGAGGGGTGTACCATGGATAAGCTTTTGGAACCTCCAGATGAAGGCTATGCACAGTTTTCAGGTTTCTTTAGAGAAACATACAAATAATTGCTGAATGGTGACTATGTGCCCCTATTGACCCCCTATGATTGTTTTAAGACCATTCTATCCCATTTAGAGCGTATGGTATGCCAGCATAACGAACATTTTTGGCATTTTAGATTTATTCAAAATGTATAAGGTGTTTCCAGTGAACCATTATGTTCATTAATTGTTTATAAGAACATTCTGAACATCTTAAGAGGTCTGAGAGTCATGGTGGCAAGAGGCTTTTGTTCTGTAATCGACAGAAAAAGGACAAGAGAAGGAGGAGGGGGGCCTCTGGAGACATCTGCAATAGTAAAATTGATTTATCAAAGAAAAATGGCAAGCTAAAATGGCTTTGTGGGAGACAGCAAGGAGTTGCCTCTGTTTGCACCGGTGATGGTGTTTTTTGTTGTGTACCTTATAGCTTTATCCCTAAAATCTTCATAAAGAAATGCTTGTATGTTTTCTCTGCTTAGTGTCTCCCTGGTTCTATTACAGGAAAATTGTAGAGCACATATTTTTGTTGAAAGCCAAAAAAGATTTGTCCGAGCAAGAAGAGAAGGATATGTTGGACTACCTCTATACATCTCAATATCATATGGGTGGCATAGTTGCAATATCCTTAGGTCAGTAGCATTGTACCATTGAGAATTCCGTGCTTATAGATGCATAATACGTCAGCATGCTATGTTTTTGTCCTCATTAAACAGTTTCTTGGTGTGGTCTGATGGAGAGAAGTTGATTTGCTATATCTGTGCTGCTGCCTTGGACAGTCGGCATTTCCCACTTTGAGGCATGCCTTGGGGCAAATTATACGATGACCTATTTCATCTTCCTTGATGTTTCACCAATGGAAAGTATATATCGTGGACCTTCATCTTAGATAGAGCATTTTTGGTTGTGTGCATTAAATTTGGGCCTTTCATGGTTACTTTGTTTGCCCATGCTTCAAGGATGTGATCAATCTACCCCCATCCCCTCAGCAAAAGCCCAGGAAACAGGGGAATCACTTGATTCACTCCAAGATATCAATTATGCTGGATTGGTTTTCTTGCTATTATTGGCAGTATGGCACAAAACATAGCAACTGGTCCATGCCATGGCTCCGTTCTGGTGTTTAAGATGTGTTATTTATCCTGCAGGAAGGACCTCAGACCAGAATCCTGAAAATTACACGCATGCTGTGTACATGCGATTCCAGAAAAAGGATGACCTCGTAAAATTTTACGAAAATCCTATGTATTTGCGGGTTCTCAAGGAGCATGTTACACCTCATTGCCAAGTATGCACTGCAATGTAAACTCCAAAGCTTGTAAAATTAGACTTCTAGTTCATTCTCTAATTGTTTTTGGTGCACTTGATGAAATGTTTGCTTATCTTAAATTTTCATTGGATTCATGCAATTATGCAGGACTTACTATATTTGGATTTTGAAAGTGAGGTAGAAGATGATATACTTGCTATATTTCGGAAAGGAGAGGTTAGACTTGATTTTGCTTTTGAGGAGTTAGTTCTATCTGCAGCCGTGCTTGTTTTGCTTTGACAATACTTGTTTATAGTTTATGGTATCCATCACATTCTCCTTAACTTTTGCTTTGGGGTCCCTTCAAAGCCTTTAGGACTATTGTCGTGGATCTTGGTCGTGGAATCCTAGAAGAAACTTCTGCTCAAATTGGTTGGACTGGTTCAGTCCTAGTGCTTGTCAGGCCGGTTCATTAGCTGTGTGGTTCAGCACCTCTTTTTGCAAATTTATTTTGCCCTGCTGGACTGCAAAAATGTGATGAGCTACCTGGCCGTATGAATTGGGCTGAGTTGCTATTTCAAGTGTCCAGGGAAATAAGATCGCCTGGATGGTCTGTGGACTTGGGTGAAATGACCCATTGAATCATCAATTCCAGACCTAACTCGGCGTGCTATGGACCAAGGCAATGTAACCTGCCCACGCAACAAATCAACATGTCTGGCTTCTGGGATGTATGAGGGCCCACATGAGTTCTCCTAAAACTTGTTCCCAGGGTTCTGTTTGGCGCCCTGAAGCCCTAAGGCTGTCTTGCCTTTAATCCCTCAACATGGGAGATTTTTGGGATTTTTCCTCCAACCACTGGCGCATGGTTTTAGTTGATTTACAGATTTCTGATTCACTTCTTAAACGTCATCTGTATGTTCGTGCCATGCAGCCTTAAGTATCAGCATGTGACCTCTGCTCTCATAAAGCAGCTTTTCTAGAACCCTGCCCCCTGCTTTTAGTGGGATTCTAAGGAGTTATCTTCAACAGTGATGTAGTAGTTACTTGAGTATTTGCAAAATCCTCGTGGTTCATTATCCCCTTAAAGGTGATTTTGGAATTGTTCCATCAAGTGCTCGAAAGAGTCATTCTTCTTCCTGTGGGGTTCTTGTGCATGCAAAAAGAACCATAAGCGTTGCTTTTATTCCGTCCATTTTGGTTTTTGGCACCAACAGAAGTTTGAAGCCTGCTCTGGTTTATTGTTTCTTGGTTATAAGATTTTATACCATTTTCTAAGGAGGATTAACCTTTCCTTGTAACAGGAGTTTAACTACGGAGTGGAGTTTATGCTTCTGATTAAGTTTATTGACAGTGCCTTAAATGGACCTGCCGCAGACGCATTGACTTCTCTGGCAAATTTGGCTGCTGAGTTTCCATCCTTGATTGTTCAATCCACTCAAGGTGTTCCTTCAGCAAATCTAATAATGTTTAGCATCTGACGTTTTAAATACGTCCCTGCTTCAGAAGACATTGAAGCTTTCTTTGAGATGAGAAGCCAAATACATTCAACAGAAAACATTTCCGTGAACATTGAACAACATGATGGAGGAGCACATTATTCTAGTCATAAATTTAGAAGTGGAAGTTGAGAAATGTTATATCATTTGCTACTTATGATCTCAGTTTCATTCTCAGGTTGCAATTTTAATCCCAGAAATCTAGAGTATACTCATGGAGTACTGATAAGATTCCGCTCTGGTGAGTTTTTTTTTCCTTTGTATGTCGCGCATCTAATTCACTGACGAGTGGTTGATTGCTGTTGTTTATGATTTGTAGCTGAAGCCCAGCAGATCTTCTTGGATAGCTCAGAGTACGAGCAAGTAAGAATGGCATCAATTTACCTCTATTGGTCCATCTGGGCCCAGAATGTGACTGCAGAAATTTAATTTGCTTGCATAAAGTTAATCAAGGCAAAACGCACTGCACTAATCAAAGTAACAAAATTAGTCCATGCCTGCAGGGGTGCACAAGGGTCAAGAATATCAGTAACATTACCACCAATGACCTTAAAGCACCATTTATTATGGGATAAACTTTGGTTTTGTTGAGCTAAATCCAAGGCTTCTTTTCTCTATCAGTGCTCATCATTTTACTGCATCATGCTTGAGAGCCTTCATATTTTCTATTTCTTGGACAAATATTGGCTGAGATGATAGCTTTTCTGGAGATCATGGGCCACCCCCTCCCCCACCCACCAAAAAAAAGGAAGCACAGAGCTAGAATAAAGGGTGGTTTAAGCTAATAGAACCACGCTTTCGTTATTCTTTATTGTCGGTAAGGTAGCCCAACCAAAGGCCTCTTACTAGTCTGGTGGCCAAAGCATTGGATTGTTTTTTTTTTTTGGGGGGGGGGGGGGGGGTTGGGTATCTCCCATGCCTCTAGTAGGATTGAGCCCTACTTCTTTTTGATGGAACATGTAGAAAATCCCAACAGACCATCCCTTTGGTGGATAGAACTAGAATTAATATGGTAACATGTCCTTTTTTTACAAATTTGTGGAAAAGCAGCTATGGATATCAAAGTTGCAGCCAATCAGCCAGAAAAAACTCTCATTCCAGTTTCTTGTGGATCCAGTGGGCACTGAACTCATGTAGTATTCCGAATAAAGGTGAGAGCATTATCATCCCTGTAGTAGCAACTTCATTTTACATCAAATGGCTATGTGTGCTATCAATGATTATTCATTGAAGACTCTGATCCAAAGACAAATTTCCTCGCAGCAATTTTCACGTTGAGCCCCACGCACCCCTGGTCCCCTATTATATATATCTAGTCTAATTTCTCAACATCACCAACAAAAAAAAAAGTAAACAATTTTTTTAATTTTTTATCCTAGCCATCTTTACATCTTTGATGCAGTTATGCATTTCCTTTGGAATAACCGATGATCAGGAATTGTTTGCCCTGACTATAGAATATCTTGATTCTTGACTACATTCCAGGTTGCTTCCTTCGGTTGAAGAGAATAAAACCTGGCCTACTTGATCTTCCTTGCTTGTCAGATCTTGTTCGAAAGCGACTTGATGAGAGATGACTGATACTCTACACATTCTACTGAGCCACGCTCTGATTGATCACTGATGGATGGGAAATGGGGGTACATAATGTGGAGGTAGAAATCACTATAATTTTAGTGGGTGCATATATACTCATCAGTGGACCAATAAGGTTCCGCAAGCAGCAAATTTCTTCGATTGGGGTCCCATAGTATGATTATTGAGGTCTGTTGATAGATGTGCAATTCTTGTGAGACTGTCTTCTGCTGTATTATATCTGATATTGAAGAATAGAATGAAATGAAGTACAAGCTTCTAATATTTCGCTACATCTTATCCCAAATAAAGTAGGGTTGATGAAGAGACCACATTGCGACATGCGGATTTCGAGGTCTAGGTGGCCACCCAACCTAGTACACATTGTTCTCCCCCAAGCAAACTTCAGGTTCTGGGTGTGACCCAGTAGTATCCTATTGCTGGTAACATTATGCTCCTTTTCCCAAGAAGATTCGAGAGTTTTATGCTGGATGCAAAAGGAGGCATGAAGGCCGATTTAGGTGAGATTTGAACTAAATTCTCTGACAATAACTCCGAATAACTTTACCAGTTAAACTAGTTGACACCAATGAACTATCCTCCGATAAGGTGTCAGACTTTTTTGGTAAATGTTTTGCCTTTATTCATGAACTATCCTAAGGGTTCACAACGATTTCTTTATTTAGATTCCCTCCTATTTTTGGCATGTTTTGACTATAGAGTTTAGAATACCACTAATCATTTCATGTGCACAACTAATCACTTTTGCTTACTTCCATCTCTCCCTCTCTCTCTCTCTCATGCAAGTTTCCAATTAAGTATGAAAGATGAAAAGTATTAATTATGCATTATTGTAGACTAAACAGTGATGCTTGCTTCTACCAACCAAGCTATATGGAAATTAAAAAAAGACATAGCAAATAAATTCAATATTTGGTCTACTAATTAAGGAGGTAGTCCATATTGTCATCATGAACACTAAGAATAAATTGTTTAATCTTGTCGCCTTTTTGGTTCACACGTTGATTTTTCTTCTTTTTTTGATGGCAACAAGCATCAATAGTTGGTAACTAATGCATGTACTACCGCCCATCTGTCTGTGTTTTTTGGGTTTTTTTAAATCCTAGTTCTTATCCTATTTAACCCTAACCCTAATTAAGAAACTTGCTTAACCCTATGTAGGGAGGGTTACATAGGAATAGGAGCAGCCTATAAAGTTGCTAGCAATTAGTGAAACCACCAATACTATGTATAGAGTCTTAAAGTGAAACATATATAAGTGTAGAAATTAACAAAATATATGGAAAATAGTTTGTGAGCTAATTAATTGCAAATTTACAACAATCAAGTGGCATAATGACTTACAGAATTGCTTGATTGTGTTGGCAATCTATACTAATTAATATCAAGAGTGTGCATATGCAGCTCGAAAAGAAAGGATAATATGACAAATAATAAGGATTAACATTGATTTCGCTCCTATAAGTGCATGCATATCGAGTCTAATAGTGATACGTACATCATACATGTTCTGACCCTAAATTTAGCTCCGATCTATCATCACCGATAATGAACTGGTACAAACAACAGGGGCGGAGCTATGTTATGGGTTGGGGTGTCCATGGACACTCTTAGTCAAAAAACATTTTAATCAGTTACATTTTGAAGGGGGTTGAATTGATATATATGAACACTCCTGAAATTATGTAGTTTAATATATGGACACATCTGTTCTATATATCTAGATTCATAACTGACAAACAACCCAAGCAGCAAGCACTGTTGTATTGTGTTTGATTCCAAAGTCAAGCTTAATTTGTTCATAATATGTGATATAACACCTCTCCCCCCCCCCCAACAAAAAAAGAGAGAGAGAGAGAGAGAGAGAGAGAAATCTTGAATAATTTCATGTGTACTTTGTTTTGAAGATTTCCATAGAGGATCATACATAAATCCAAAAATTCTTGCACTGCATATGCTTATAAATGCTTATAAATATCTGGTTGACTGATTGTACAAAACAAAACCCAAAAAGAAAGAATAAAACAAAATCCATGCTAGCTATTCACCTAAAGAAGTATATGTATACATCACAGCCCTATGCTGGCCGATCATATTATGTATAAAGCTAGAACAACTTGATTGTTCAATTATGAAGCGGGTTCGGGCCTCCGGGAACGGCCCGGTACGAGACCTGGTACGCCCTGTCATAGTCATCATGATCATGATCATCATTGCCTCTGAACTCCCTAGGAGCACTTGCAGAGAAGGGCCGTGGGTAGTCTGGCCTTGCTTGCAAATTGCTGGTGTCTTCTCGGATATGCCGGCAGCTCGAATGGCGAAGAGAGAGAGAAAAGACGATGATGGCGACGAGGAGGAGGAGTGGTAATGGTGTTCTCTGAATGCCCATGAAGAGAGAGAGAGAGAGAGAGAGAGAGAGAGGAAGGATTTGAGTATGTCTGGGTTGAATTTGTGCTTACTGTTAAGAGGAAGTAGGTTGGGGGAGGGAGGTCTTTATAATGTGTGGAAGAGATGGGTAGGGACTTTTTTTTTGTTTATATGAAGAATTTGGAGCCAAACAAACAAAACTCAATTAATTTAGTTGAAATGACAAGTTTGCCCAATCTCCCCACTTTGACCTCTTGTCTAGTCTCTCTCCCTTTTTTTGGGGTTTTTTTAAAAAATGTTTTTTGAATCCTTCATTTCACTATAGTCAGGCTACTGTTGACCTAATAATAGGTAGAACTTTCTTATCACAAATTTTCTCCATTCATAAGATTCAAACCCGAGACATTATTTAAGGAGAACTAACCACTTGAACCAGTCTGTATTATGAGGATTATAGTATTAGCTTTTATACATTGATTTAAATTTTCCTATAACTCTTGCCACAACTTCTAAATCCCTTACTTTATTACTTTCACTAAGTAAAAATATCCAAAAATGTATTGAATTATCCTCATTTTATATATAAAAATAACAATAAGTCTCATGAAAAATCTCAGTTTTTAAGAATTTTTTATTTTCCTTATCATTATCCTTATAATAAAGTTTAATACTCCTAATAAAATTTTAGTTCAAATCTTATTTAAGTCAAACTCTATTAAATTCAATAGAAAAAATGCCTAATAATTTTTAAAAATAAAAAAGCAAAGAGAAAATATTATTAACAAGAACATGCCCTCCATTAGTTAGTCCGTCATCTCATGTGGTATCATTAATTTTTCTAGTCAAACGTTATTGTCATAATGTGAACTCCCTTAGGCACAATGCTGAGGGTAATATTGTCTTTCTCAGTCAGACCAGTTGAGTGCTCATATAAGCAACTCCATTTTAGAAATTTTGAGTCAGAGTTGACTCTCTGCAGTATAATTGCATCTCTCTTTATATTACTAATATTAATTTATAATTTGTTAAAGTATCAATTCTTTGGCCTTCAAGCATCAGCTTAAGTTTTTGGTTGAATTGATTCTTGAAAATGATATCAGAGCTTTTTAAAATGAAAGGTCTCGAGTTTGAATCTCAACAGCTTCCGTATTGATTAATTACACAAGGTAGGGGGGAAACTTTGCAGCATCCACACGCTTTAAGCCCAAATGGCGTGAGGGGGTGTGTTGGAGTATAAACCTATTTCTGGGACTTTAACCATCGGCTTAAACGTTTGATTGAGTTGATTCTTGAACATAATTATTTAAATTAATTGTTAATTATTTTGTGTATTTGTGTAATAATCGGGGGACATAAGTTTTAATTACACATGGCAGATTGATCATGGGAGAATTGGCTTGATGTGATTGCGTGTATCATAATGACTAAAACTTATACCGTACTCCTACAAATTACGTCATTAAACAATTACTCTCTAAAACTTCTCCGATTCATCATTATTCACATTTTTAAACATTTTTTGTATTCTTCATTATCTAATAAAAAGGCAAACCGATAAAGGACAAATGAAAAAAATGAGTTGATGTTTAATCCATTTAATTAAATAGGTTAAATATATACTTTTCCGTGTCGAGAATCTCAACCTAAACCTAACCCATTTAATTAAACGGGTTGAACTCGTCAACCATTTAATTAAATGGGTTAAAAAATTATACAAAAACCCACTTAACTTCGTGTTGATTTCTTCGAGTCGATAATCGTATCAGGTCAGCTTTGTCCAGCTCCAGTGACAACTGAATGAAGCCAATAAAAGCTACCTTATGGAATATTTCATGTCCCTTTAGGATTGTGGAAAACTACAAATGGTCCTATATAAAAGAAAAACGAGGCACCTTCAGTAGGATACTGTTTTTAGGCATGCACACACAATGGACCCCCAAGAGCTATAAGAGCAAATGCTTAGATTTCTTGAGGTCAAAGCCAATGAAGCACGTACTTATCATGCATCATCTCACTCACTCTACCACCAAGCTAAAACAAAGTTAAAACAAATTGATTGAAATGGGTTAGTGCACTTTTGTATAACTCATTTCGAAATAAATATAATTTTTCACAGTTCTAATCGTGATTGACCTGATAAATATCAATATTAACAAAAATTTAAATTAAATTATCCAATACTATCTTCTATAAAATTTACGAGTAAGAAAAACTCAATACTTGATTGCCAAGTTTTGAATTGTGAGATTTATTTGTTTCGTGTTATTTTCCTGTATATTTTGGTATTTTTCAAAGAAATTTTGTTGAATAAAACTATCCCTTCAATACAAGTTAAAACTTAATTTGATAGGTATAAAATCCCATCACAAAGTACAGCAAGTTTTCGTGATGTGAGAGACTAATGTACATGGAGTGGCAATTCCGTTAAGCCATATTTCTCCATGTGACAGTTGAAAAGTTAGTTAAGATAAGAATATGCAGCTATAATATAATTATTTGTCATTTTTGGCACATAATATAAGGTTATAATCGGCACAAAAATTTCACTGTTACCCATTTTATTAAGAAGTGTTAGATGTAAAAATATTGCACATAATTTTCATAGTAATTTTACCGCATTTTTCACAAGAAATTTCAAGAGATTAATAATTGATATTATTTTTTATAATTGGAAAATACGAATGAATTATGGGCTATTTCACGTCCAATATTTAGGCTTAAGGGATCTGATTAAAAACAAAAAAAAAGTTCAGAGAGATTATAATGTGAAAATTCATCGAACTATATATTGATAACAATATTTTATTACTGTATCCATTACGTTTTTGAAGAAGATAGCCCTAAATTTTTACAATTTTTAGATCACGCAAGCTTCAATTGTTGACCTAAAATAAAAAATAAAAAAAAAAACACGCAAGATGATGTCGACTTGTCCATAGTAGGTAAGAGGGCAACACCATATAAAGAGTCCATTTTTAAACTTATATTTTTAGTTATTCTTCCTTTTAAGTAATCTTAGCTGCTTTCAGTTTCAAATTTTTTAAAAGTAAGGGCAGTCCGATACACAAGCATTCCACGTTCACACAGGATCCGGAAAAGGGCTGCACTCCAATGGGGGAATCGCAGGCAGCCTAACTTGACTTTGTCAGTGGCTCTATTTTCCGCTCTATTTTCTTATAGTTTTCTTTAGTATATTCTAATTTTTAATAATTTATTTTTTCAAATTCAAAAGAGCATGTCCATAAAATAGGACGATTCAACCTTGAAAATTAATGTATTGAATATCTCAACTTCAAGGACTAAATTAATATTTTACAGTAAATATATTTCTTTTTTAGTCTTTGTAAAACACAAGTAGTGACATAAAATACGTGGAAACCAATTATCAAAAGCATATTGTGTTGACAATAGATTGTAACTTGGACTTGAAGCCCTTAATGATGTCAAATCGGTGAGAGTCCAAGTCTTGCAAGTTTAACCAATTTGAATTAAGCTAATATATATTTAAAAGTTTGATTAAAAATTTGCAAAATCTCTTTCAGTTAACGGTCTTCACGTCTCCCTTTTGAATATAAGAAACTGACCCATGGCTTGTGTGTATCCCTATACAACAACAACAATCACTAATGAAGTTTTAGCCTTACGGCAAAGACTGAAGTACTAGGTACATTAAGTATCAGATTTGATTTTCCTCTCTTTCATTGTATTGTATTGTCCTTTGTGACTCTTATGGACCAAAAACAACAACTCCCAGTTTGGAT
This sequence comes from Selenicereus undatus, assembly GCA_017589665.1. Lineage (NCBI taxonomy): Eukaryota > Viridiplantae > Streptophyta > Magnoliopsida > Caryophyllales > Cactaceae > Selenicereus > Selenicereus undatus. The sequence continues at coordinate 111,581,837 of JACYFF010010365.1, read as the reverse complement.
CCCACTTGCTCAGGATTTAGGGAGATTTAGGTATAAGCAACCTTACCCATACGTACATTATTGCTTGTAGAGAAATGCATATCCCTATGAAATATACAAATAATATAGTACATTCTGATTTTTCAAGAATTTTGTAGGTATTCCCCTTTTTTTAATAATTTATAACATAGGACCTTTTAGACCCAATATTATTCCCATGTTGCCCTTTTGAATATGTGAAACCAACCAATGAGTTGATAATGACACAAATGAGTCAAGTGCATTAAATGTAGGAGTTTAATTGATAAAATTTTAAGAATTGTTAGAAATGAATTTGAATTCTACCTATATCGAACTCTGTATCTCATGGTGACTCAAACTCTGTATCTCACGGTGACTAGCTAAGTAAGGAGTGGAACTTATGGCTCAATAGGGTCAGTCTAATGTTAATTGTTTACACACAAACCTGTCCAACTTGACCGGAAATGAATCTAGACAATGGCATGCCATGTAGTACCTTCTTGAACCATGAGATCATCAAATACCCTGAAATTTCAAACAGACACACACACACACACACACACTAACACACACATTTTCTAAATGTCCATGACCTTTATTGCCAAATAGACCTGATGCACAGGAATTTTTGTCCATAAACTGCAGTTAACTAGTAAAACCAGTAAGCTCATCCTCCTTCCAAAATCCCTCATCATAATTAAACCATTTGGTTAGACCTTGATAATGCCTCGCAGCATCCAAACATATAGCACAGGACTGCTCCGTGCAAACCATAAGCCTCTTGAGCCTGGCGGCTCTCTCAAAAAACTGGTCATCAAGCTGTGGGAAAAAAGTCCAGTCACGCACACCCCGTGGAGAAGTAATAATGAGACAATGGGAGATGCTGAACACTTCCAACTTGTCCAGATTTTCAAGGATGAGATCCAAGACCTCCTTGTATATAAAAGACCCGCGAAGACTCAAGACCTTCAGCTTGGGGAGATATGTGATGATTGAGTTTGCAAATCCCTTGTCAATCACACCCATATGCTTCAGCTCTGAGAAGTCCGGGCAATTTTCTGTAATTGCTTTAAATAGAAGTTTAGGCTGGGTGATGCCCGCAGCTGTTAAAGATTTGAGAGCAGGCCATCTTTTAACAGCCTCACAGAATCCTGATACTGTCATTGACTCTGGAAGCGGCAGCACAAGCTTTTCGAGCAATGGTGTCCTGTCAGATGAGGATGAGTAGAATTAGAACTAGAGAAAAGCTGACCGTAAAATGACTTGAAAACGGCCCAGATCCAAATGTAAGATGAGGCAACTTTATTTTGACCTGAAACTAGATTGACCCCAGCAGTAATAAACTGCATTTAATCGACAAATTCTGGAGCAATACAACACCAGACCTATATACGCCCACTCTTAACCCTACCAAAACATTCCAGCAAGTCAGCAATGCATTACAACTTTAAAATGAACCCAAGCAAAACAAGTGCCATGTCTACTTGAACTGTGTAATTGAATTGGCATGCCCTTTGTTTTGGGGTATTCCTTCTTTCTTGGTGGCGGGTTTCTTTTTTTTTTTTTTTTGGTGGGGGGGAAGGAGGATGGCAGTAGAGGGTGGCTCTTACCTTTTGGCGATAAACACCCAGCTTGACACATCAAGGTCCAAATAGGTGCTGCAGACAAAGGTTGTAACATTTCCCCGACTGGAAGCTAATATACTTTCCAACTTTTGCATAACATCAAGAGCAAGAAAGTCATAGTTGTTTGGCTCTGAGAAAGAATCCATAATTTTATCCATGTCTATTATTTTCCATAGACATGGTTCCCATGAGATTCTGCGCCAAGACTGGCACACTCCAGAAACACGCACTATAAGATCGACAATATTCAGAGCCATAAATATTTTCAGCAATATATTCTCATCCATGCTGTCCCAGTGTCTCTGCTCAGTATCACTTTCCTGCAGCATCTTGTCTGCCTCCATATCTAGCAGCAAGTAGAAATGAGATTACATCAACAAACAAGACACCAAGTTCCGTTCATTCCACACTATTTTACCATGGTCCAACTAATAATCCATTCAAAAACTGCAACACAACCTAATGTTGAGCACGGGGGGGAAATACAGCAGATGAACTCCACAGAGAGAGAGAGAGAGAGAGAGAGAGAGAGAGAGAGAGAGAGAGAGA
>JACYFF010010365.1:111550805-111579653 GCA_017589665.1 Selenicereus undatus | reverse complement strand
AGAGAGAGAGAGAGAGAGAGAGAGAGAGAGAGAGAGAGAGAGAGAGAGAGAGAGAAGACTGGCAATGCCGAAAAGCTCCCAAGGATTTTGGAGCAGCACAACATAAAACAGCCGGCCACATCCGTGAAGTAATAAGCCTGACATTTTTAGCCAGGGGCTGGAACAAAGAAAAGAGCGGAACAACCATAGTTACTACATTCACTATTCTAAGCTGAAAAGCATCCTCATTATGAGCTCTGAAAATTCTCACACATTCGGAAGGCCAACTACCTTAGGATTAAGGTATAAACAGCCAGATATTCTGGCCCACTAAGAAAACCAGCATGTGAGGGTCTAGGGCTTAAGGACAATGTCTTTTCATTTCAGACCCCAGACACCAATATCCTAATACAAAGAAGACAACATAATCAAAGAATCTATAAGTGTTATTCCCAACCTTTAGCTAAAAACTTTCCACTTCTGTACTTAAATCTTTCAACAGGTGATTTACTTCCTCACGAAGACTCAAATGTGAGCATCACATCCAATACAACAGGATAAAGTATGCATCTATAGAAGCTAAAATTGTTAAAGCATACACATGCAGTAACAGAATCAAAATTGTTAGCCCATTCAACATGCCTGCTAGCACACCAACGAGAAAGGGGAGGGGGTTATACCTTTGACATTCTCACCAAGTCATTGATAAAATATGTTTTATACGTGCTGCCTTCAACTGGAGGCACAATATGCATACTCACTTCTCAATTATCTGATGCCAGTCGACTAAGAGACAAGACATGACATCGGAGCCATTTGTAAAAGAGGCTTCGTTTCAACTGGGGGCATAATATATTTACTTCTCAACTATCTAACGCCAATCAAGAGACAAGACATAACATTAGAGTCATCTGAGAAAGATAGGTCCTTTTGATTGATGTTCACCAATGTAAACATGCAAGGAACTAAGACTCTTCTGGCTTCTAACAAAGAAGACACACTAGAACTTAAGAAAAGCATAAGACATCCATATCTGATGTTTTTCCTATATGAAACCATAAGAATGCAGCTAGCATTACATTTACAGGTGCTAAGGCATTCAGGAAAAAGTAATAATACAAAACTTCACAAGTGGTGAACCACACCAAGTGGGAAAAGTACTGTAGATTGCAGTTACTAATAGTCTGTACAAACCAACTACACATCATTTGACAGCCAATTGCGTCTACCTTCAAGCAAGTATTACCTTGAATAACCATATGCAAGAATCAAACTATGAAAGTTTACACATGTATGCTAGCATAGGCAGCAGGAACCACTACAAGAAACCAAAAGCTTTGACAATGACATAGAATGCCTCCAGAACTACCTTAGGTCCTTAAACAACGTTGCTACATTGTTAGAGAAAGGAAACAACTTGCTTCAGTAGAATCATTTTGCCATCATTTTACACTAGCCTTTCTATCTTCCTAGTTAAACCACCAGCAGAAGTTTACAGTCAACCAACTTCAAATTGACCACTAGCAGAGGTTTACACAGTCAATTGACTCCAATGACCACTAGCAGAAGCTTACACAGTCGATCAACTTCAAATTGGCAATTATAACTTTTGTAGGAACTTTATAGCTAAAGGGCCCACCTAAGGGCTTTTGAATGCCGCCACGCTCTATCCCCCTCCCCTTTTGCCAATTGGCTCTCGAAAAAGCTTTTACAACGTGGTTTAATAATCATTACAAAGCAATAGAGCAGGGTGCATGGATAACCAACATAATTAGCTGCACAAATAAATAATTAACAGCATTCCTTTGCAGGAAATTTAAGTGCATCGATAACCCCATGATATAAGAAACCACAGCTAATACAGGATGTCAATATTATGCAGACATACAGAAAAGTACCAGTAGCACAAATGAAACTTTGTAAAGCAAAATTCTTCTTCAAGGGTTCATAATAATAAAATGGATTTCAATTTCATATAGTATCCACTGGTTTCAACTTAAAATTTCATATATGGCCACAAATGTAACCATATATAGATAAAAAGGTGCTAGTGTTTTCTGTTTGATTTCTTCAATCCCACGTTACATTTCCATACTACAATAACCCTAATGTTAAGGTTGACTGCAGGCTAACAGCATATCACATGGTTTAAAGACATAGGAATAATTCCTTAGTAATTTTTGAGTTCAATTATTCTAATTTGCCAATCTGCCGTTTCATATTTCGGCCCACAGCTTTCTCATAAAACTTAATTATATCCCGAGAACTATCAAACATTTTATTTTAAGTAGCAGTTTTCTTAAAAACACAAGTCCATCATGAAAAGTATTTCAAGCAAACCCATCTTATAAGCACCCTTAGAAAAGGAGTTTACAAATTATATTCCCTTGGATCCTTTTGATACTCAAATAATCCACCTCAAAATTGGCATGTTCTGAGTTTGGTGTTTGAAAAATACTACATAAAAGGGCGCCAGCATTTCTCTGTTTGATTTCTTCAATCCCACGTTAAGTTTTCATATACTATAATAACCCTAATATTGAGATTGACTGCATGGTAACAGCATATCACACAGTTCAAAGACACACAAATAATTCCTTAGTTATTTTTGAGTTCCATTAGTCTAATTTTCTAATCTGCCATTTCATATTTCAGCCAACAGCTTTAGGTGACTTCAACACATTCTCATAAAACTTAATTATATCCCAAGAACTATCAAACATCTTATTTTAAGTAGCAAACCATGCAAGTCCGTCATGAAAAGTATTTCAAGTGAACCCCTCTCATAAGCACCCCTAGAAAAGGAGTTCACAATTATATTCCCTTGGATCCTTTTGCTACTCAAATAACCCACCTCAAAATTAGCATGTTCCCCACGTTAAGAATTAGCTCCATTTTTAGCCCCATACATGCTACAAGGGTTATGATCCTAAAGTGGACTTCATATCAGTTTTCAGCATGGAAACATATTATCGACCTAATCATAAGAAAATCTACATATAGTCCTATCATTCAGTATACTTATTAAACAGGGTGGCATCAATAAAGGTGGAAGAAAGCATCAACAGAGAATCTAAATTTCTTTCTTCTTTTTTTTCCAAATAAGGAAGTAAATAAGACTGCTTTCCGTACAACATGCACATGTTTCCATTCTTGACCAACTTCTCCTTAATACGAAAGCTGACAACTCAGCACTTCTAGTAAACCAGGACGACTACTAGGAATCTATCATGAATAGCCTTTTTAGTGCAATCTAAAACTTCACTGCAAGGCGCCCCATACCATCAGTAGCTAGGTCCTAATAAGCTAGATTACATAGTAATGCACCAAAAAAAGAGAGGAATGATCGAGAGAAAACGGTGATAGTTAGATAGACGTGTAAGAGCTGAACACCAATCAAAGAAGACCACACACATGATTATTGTCAGTTTGTTATGAATAGCATTTGGGACATCTTTAACTGACAAACAGGACAAGGTTAGTTAATGCCTCAAATACCCCCGACTCCAAAGATGACAATAAAAGATGGGGAACCCAGGACGTACAGTACTCAGGAGGATAACTGGAATCTATTTCGCAAGACCAGCTCTAATCTGCCTAGCATAGAAGACACACAACAGAAGGCCATTACAAGCTTTATATAACTCTACTGCAAGTTCAACACATCAACAAGCATTGAAAGTTGCTTAGCAGTAAAAAAGAATAAATGTTCTCACATAGATGTTTCAAGCAAACTAAGGACAGAAGGAAACCTAAGCATAAAATTCAGCATTAAAACCCCATGTCTCCACATGAAGACCCCAACAGCAAGATGATTAAATATCCCTCATTTGCATGTAAACATAAATCCTGCTGGAAAGATAGCGTGCAATTCATAAGAAAACACTGAATAGATGACAAAACGTAATGAAAAAAGCAGCCTGGACCCCAGGTAATCCCAAGAAATCAAGATGCAAAAAGACAAATCATGATAAATGTTCCACTCGTACACATTAGTTCTCATCACAAAACAAAACTTCAGCATCCAGGTGTGAAGTTAACTGTCAAAGAATATTGAGTTTTAGGAGTTAAAATGACAATACTGAGATCTCAAAGCATTGAGCAATAGGGGAAACTATGAGGTCAGCAAGATAAGTCATCTGATTTCAGAAGTCTAAGTTTTGAATCAACTAGAATATTTCCAAGTGCTGGTCAGTGAATTTCCATCTCCTAATTACAAAAGCTCGAAGCACAGTCATCAGTTCTGGAGCAGTTACCAGTAGTTTTGTCCAACAAGTAGCCTCCAAACTAAAATTATCCTGGATAGAACAGACAAAAATGAAGGGGGGGGGGGGGGGCTATAAAATAATTTTTAGTGCATCTTCATTTCGGGGAAGAGAAATAAGGAACTAGGGCTTGTGCACAAAGATAGCTGTCTCAATTTTTCTATCCGCATCTACATCTAAATCTAAGAAAACAACAACGGCAGTGACCACCTATAGGTGTGTATCCCGCTTGAGCAAGGCAATGGCTGATTGCAAGAGACCCGCAATTTTTTTTTATATATTTTTTTGGGCAGAATTTTGATTGAAATTTTTTAAGGACAGGCCAACAAACAGATGCATTTCTAGGCAACCAAAATCAAAAATCAAAATTTCACTCAGTCTCTAACATACCACAAAGAAACCAGTATACAGATTACAACAGATCAACACATCAAGAAGAACAGAACCAAAAGTGACCAAGAAAAAAACGGAGTTGATTTTGATCATACGGAATGGTTTCCTCGCTTCAAGATGAAATGCCACTCTCCACACCAGAGCTGAGGTAGGTATGCTTTTGTGAGAAGAACACGAAAAACAAGAGGCTTGCAGAATGCAGCTAATATAGCCAGATATCTCGAAGTATTGCACAAAAATAATAAACTTTTGAGGTCAGATCGAGCTGGATTTTGCAAACTTTTTGACATGTGTCAATTCTGATTTTATGGCACTCTCCTAGGGGCAAAATGGATCCCAGTATGGAAATGACGCTCCGTTCCCCTAAAATACCTGCAAACACAGTCCCTAACAAAATTTCGTATGGAGAAGCAATCACAAATGAAAAAACCAATTGTAGGTCCGTTGAAAATCCTATAACTTACGCAAGGGTGGACAGGTTCAATGTCTCGTGTGCATTAGGAGAAAGGGGAACAAATGAAGAAATATTTCTATAACAGATTTTCACAGATTTGTTACCCGGTACTTCTACAATGGATTTTAACAGAGTCTCACTTATCTTATGTAGAATAGGTTACATTTTCCTATTTGCAAGTGCAGAACTAGAGCGCCAAGTTGTCGATTTCAGAGCACTTGTGACATCCTGACGGCGCATTGAGCTACAAATAGATATGACAAAGGCATTAAAAAATCCACGCATCAATGGCCATATAACAGACAAGTAAACAACGGCTGCAGAATGAAATAGTTTGGTAATTGATCAACTTTAAAGGGGTTATTCTACAATTTTGGTCTGATTCATTCAAAACTACTGCCCTCTATAGTTAACAGCTCTTGTAGGGTGAGAACGTCATCATCCAAGAGATTTGGTGAGATAGATCCTTGAGGGATGACTTCAAAATTTCTTCTTGGGTGACTAGCAATTCATATAAGGATGACATCTAAACCATCATAAAAGTCACCAGATAGTTTCAGGAACCCCAAATAAAATGCCATCCAAACTCATTACTTGCACTAAAAATCCTAAAAGCTATCCCTGAGTGCCTGCCTCACCATATCTCTTGCTGAGATGATGTCATATGAGATTTTATGCATGAAAACCGAAAATTCCACGATTTTTCAATGTAATCTCAGCACCGTGTAAGCAACATCATATAAGCACCAGGAGAATGCTAGCAATAAGCAACAAACATAAGGCTCTACTAAGTAGGCCTCTCTCCCATAACTTCTCCACAGCCCATATCAACTGATAATCTACGTGGCACGTGAGTTTGTCTAGAGCTTGGTTGACCGCTTTGTCCTATTGCTTCATTCATACATTTATAACCTTTCTTTATTTTTATTTGTGTCAATCAAGAGAATTAGTAATATTGGTTTGTTACTAGGGTCAATTTTACCACCCTTCTGGATTGTAATGCTCCCACAAATCTCAACTCAAAGGAATCCATACTTTCTTACAGAAAGAAAGGCACGAGTCAATAATGCTGCAAGGCATCATCAATAGCTGTAAATTTGCTAGTATTTCCAACGAATCCATAGTCCAATTTCACATAATGCTAAAAAAGGCATCAATCAATTTCACCAGATTTATCAACATAACGTCTTACAATAAGCCAATAATCTATCAAAAATACATCAACATGATCAATAGGGCCTTTCATATCTTCCAAAAAGGAAATTATCGGTAAACATCAGCACACAAAATCATGACTACAAGAAAAAACAGCGTATCAACTATCACAATCACTGGACATTACTTGCTCACCTCTTTCTGCTACTAACAAAATCATCCTGGTAGCTCTTTTCTCTAGAATTCTCCTCCTCCCTCATCTTCCATTCATTCATCTCCTACCCAATCCATGCAATTCTCTGAGTCAATTCCCACTCACCCTCCCATAATCACCATCCTCATGCACATCATCATCATCATCAACCGACAAATTCTCCTTGCAAGAGACCCTCTTCTGCGGCAAATTGCCATAAAATCCCATCAAATTAACCACAATGCCATTCATGGGAGCCGCCGGAAAAGGTTTGAAGCTCGCCGCCGATGCACCCGGACCAGAGGACAGAGAATATCCACGGCGAAGATTCTGGTGGCTTTTTTGTTATTGTACGCCTGAATTACTTCTGCCTGTTTGTGTTGCTTTATTTGCCATAATAATAATTAGAGAACTTTTTAATACAATTTATTGTTTGCTTTTTTGTATAAAAAATTCTATTCTTTTAATAATATATTAAAAAATGAGCGTATAACCCTATTTATTTCTAAAAAGTCACATTATAAGATTAATTATAGTATCTCTAAAAATCTTTTTAATAATACTTTAAAACAATTTGTGCGTAGCACGGATTTAAAAGCTGGCATGAATTATTCGTGTAGTGTTATTTGTAAAGATTCATAATCGAGATGACTTGCACCATTAACTTATAATAAATGACAAACACAAACATATGTTATCCACTCCTCCTTTCCTTTAAAGATATTATTTCTTGGTAAAATAATATGACATTATCGACTATTCAATCAATTAAATGATCGAGGAAAAAAGACATTCTTACAACTTTCATCTAAATAAGGGAGCATTTGTTCATCCTGTGACTCAAAACTATGATACAATAGGTTAACATCTGTAAATAGGCATTAATTATACATTTATAATAAAGGTATTTTGTTATAATGAACTTATATTTTGTTATAATGAACTTATATATTTAAATCAATTTTTAGACATAATATCCCCCCCCCCTTTTTTAAGATAAAGATAATACTTTGTTGTCCTTTGGAATAAGCCTCTCTACTGGTAGGGATGCCAGTAGAAATAAGGTTGTCTACATCTATATATCTCCAAACCCTGCAAAAACGGGACCCATATTGAGAGGTAGTGGTGGTGGTGTTGTAGAGACAATACTTTGTTGATATTAGTGAAGTGGCTAGAACATTTGCCTCTTAAACCTCATCTCTTGCTAATATAAAGTATTACTCATTGTTCCGGAACCCCTCTAATTGCAACTCTTCCCTGATCAAGATTCATGCTTCAATATCAGCCTTCACACAGCCATTGAAAAATAACAGTCAACCAACTGGTATGAATAGTACCAGGTTTCTCAAACTCAACAGAAAGATGTTACTGTGAAAAGTAAACCACTACAAAATGGAATTGGAAATCTCTTCAAAACAACAATTTATTCAAATGACACATCAAAAATGTTCACAAACTGGATGGATTAGTACCAGGGCCGCCAAAGTAGGCTAGGTGCCCAAAAGAACGTCTAATCCCCTTGTCCTTAACACGGTACTCATCGATGTCTGTATACTCGTCCATTTTAACACTCACAAATTTATACTCTTGGTTTACAACGACAATGTCAGCACAGTATGCATCAAAGCGAGTGTCCTCGAAGGGATAGTGACCGGCTCCCATTGGTGGATCTAGATCACCTGGTTCACTGTATGTTACACCTCCACATGCTGCATAAGGGGCAGGTTCAGCCAAACCAGAAAATATGTCCTTTGGCCAAAATCCTACCTTCTTAAAGACACTGCCATTGCCAACTTCAAGCCACCAATTCCCATTTACTAAATCCTGTCATTGTAAAAGAGAAAGGGAAAAGATGAATGTTTAGAAGATATGATGATGGTTTTATAGGTGACAGAACCAAAGATAGCATAACGTAATTTACCTGGTAAATCTGGAACCCATAAACACTGGTTGGCCCCCCTGGTTTAGAGGATAAAAGAACCATGTCCAAGGGCACATCAGTGCTGACGATTATGAAGCCAGGACACTGTGTGTTGAAACAATGTTGGTCCCTAGCCTGTTCAATGTCAATGATTATAATTGGGATGACCAAAAGAATTCCAGAAGACCCTCAAAATTATTTTTGGAAGGAACTTAAGACGAGCACTAAAACAATTTGAAAAGGAGTTCAAAAGCTAGCAAAGAGAACATCTATGTTTGAGATACCAGGAGTATTAAGTTTGGGACAAACAAAAAGTAGTGGGATAAACATATACAGCTGAAGTGTCAGACACAGTTGAAGGTGTCCCTTACATCTGTATATATGAACATCCGTGTTTGATCATCCTTGTACAATGCTTGATTAACCTGAAAATCAGAATAAGCAAACCAATCATGGGAGACAGTACTGACATTTGGTCATGAAGTCTTACATTTTCTACATCACACAAGCAGTCTGCGAAGCTTAAGCTGAAACAGATGCATTCATCTTCGTTAACCCCCACCCCCTCCCCCCTCACCCTCCAACAACAACCAAAAAAAACAAAAAAAAGAAGAAGAAAACCCACATCATCCGTACGTAATTGTCTTGCTTAACTCAGAAGCACAGTTTTCTGGAAAGGGGTTAAAAAGAAAAAGCAGAAAGTACAAAATGTTTCTACTCTATACAACTGGGCAACTTTTAGAAATACAAATGAAAACAAGATGAACATTTGTATCTTAGCACAAATTAATCAAAATTGTTAAAACAAATCATTATGCTACTCGTACTTCATCCCCAGTAACATTGAACTTCAGCAATGTTGGTCAAGAGAGAGAAAGCAGTATGGGTCAACTTACCATCCATCCTACTTGAATGCTTTCAGGACCAGATTCTATTGCAATATGTCCTAAGCTATATTGGGACCTGACAACGGGTGGATTGTATATGCTCATGTTGGCTCCAACTCCACGATATTTGATAAAGCCAGGATCGGTTTTTGTCTGCACAATTGCATACTGAAAAATTCAACAAAAACAAGTCAGCTTCATGGCATCCATATTCCCATCCATGCATTAAGCCTATACGCATTATGCATTTGAGAAGTTTCTATGGTGATCTATAACCACTTCCCCCATTCTCACAATAGACCTTTACTATGTTCATACACAAAGCATCCAAGTTGAGACATGTCGAGGTCCCAAATGATTGGTATACTGATCAAACTTACGTGAGTACCAGGTTTTGGACCAGTAGAGAGGGGACGAGCTCTTGAGGCATAAGTATTGGAGAGCAGCTGAGCTTGAATTCTGTCACCATCACTCACTCTCCTAATTGGAACCGTTCCTGATGGACAACCTCCATCATCCAAGCCAAAATTTGACGCCTTCGTAGTCTGCATGAAATCACCAGCGGTTCCCCATGTTGGCTTGGAGCTAGGTCTCATCTGTGCATATGTATCCATCAGTTCAATGAGATCCACATTGGCCTTTTTACCTCAGCATCAATTGATTTAGTGGAAGAAAAAGATCAGTTGATAAGTGAATTCCAATTTGTTGTCTACTAGTATTTACCAAATCTTGTTCTACAATATGGTTTGGCCTTGTAGCCCAAATAAATGCATAGCATGACAGGTAGAAGACAAGTGCTTGAGCACAAACCTGAGGATGAAAGTTGTGGTTCTTCAGCAAAGGATGGTCAAATGCAGGCTGTTTGTAAAAATCAATGCAATCATATATGTCTCCATACTCAGTCTGATGACAGCCAAACCACAAAAAGTTAGTTGTTCAGTTGATATGTTTGTTTGATTGATCATTAGATAACATAACAAATGTATTTTCGAGCCTTGAACGGACTAGCCAAATCACATTGCATTTGGTACTTTCATATCTACGAGGATAAGGAATGCTGAGGGGGATTTTTGGGGGGGGGGGCGAAAGAAGGGGGGGAAACCTTCTAGTGGTATAGCCTATTAATCTACCATTTATACAAAGATTTTGTCTCACCTAACATTTCAACCTTCTTACCAGTCCTAGATGTCTATTTTACTAGTTCTCTAATTGGCTAAAAAGATTGCATTTTTGAACCGTAAAATCCTCCTCTCATTGCGAAGATTATTTTTCATTGAAAAACAGAGGTTGATTGTAGTAGAGATGAGGATGATTTGGAGCATGTGTGACCATACGAGATTAGATAGGATAAGGAATGAGGTGATTAGAAACAAAGTAAGAGTGACATCCATAAAAGATAAGATGAGAGAGACCAGATTTAGATGGTTTGGCCATGTGAAGAGGAGAAGTGTGGAAACCCCTGTGAGATGATTTACCTCCCGTAATGTAGAAGAGGTAAAGGATGGCCTAAGAAAAGTTGGGACAAGGTAATTAGACATGATTTAAAATTTTTTATGGCTAATGAAGGACATGACTCAGGATAGGAATTTGCGGAGGTCTAGGATTAAGGTATTACACCATTAGGTAGCTAACTTCTTGGCACTTCTTTGGCTTCTGAATTGTAGGAAATATGTGGTGTTGTACTGGCTATTATGTATCTTGCATTTGCCATATGTTGTATGCTAGTAGTGCCCTCATCGCAACTGTATGATTACTCCCACACCTCCAATTGTTTTAGTCGAAGACCGCTCTTGGCCAGATTAGTATTATGTTGTTGCTTGCTGTTTAATGCACATACAACTCTGGCCCCCCATCTATTGTACATTGTAATTGATGTTATTTAAAATAATTATGTCTTGTGTTTGTTACCTTCGTCTATCAAGCAATTTCCAACTTCTAAATATTTTCTTTAACTTTTTTTTTATGTGGGTCGATTGGAATTGATCTCTTTACGGACAGTCATGTCTGTAGAGGTAAGGCTACTATATATAGATCTCCCCAGATCCCGTGAAAGCGGAACCCACACTGAGAGTTATTGTTGCAGTCTCTTTGCAAGTCTAAGGATAAGGCTGCATACCTCCCCCACCCCTCCAAAAAAAAAAGGCCCGAGCCCTTCTAAGGAGGAGATTCGTAAGAGTTACTGAGGAGATAGTACCATTTTGTATGGCAAGAAGACTTGGCATCAAGTACATGAGTGATGAAGAATTAAAATTCAAACAACTAACAATTACCTTGATAGTCTTCACAGATGGCTTATTAAGGTGTCTTAGTTGTTCTTGCATGTCCGCCTCTCCAGCTGCATGGAACTGTCTACCTCCTATTCCACTAACAGTTACAAGCCAGGACAAAAAGAGAACACAGAAACCATTTCTCAAATCCATTTCTGTGACCTGCGTTCACAAAGAATATGATGACCAATTTACAACATCAGAACCACTATACGCAAAGCTCTCAAATGGGATATCATCCATGTGCATGGGAGGGGGCACAGAAAAGCTGGAGCTTGCAGTCAAAGTATTAGAGTCGGAACTCTATAGGATAAACACAAATAACAGGAATGGTGGGAATTCAGGCAAAGGAAAAGACTGTCTACGATGATGTCAGGTGCAGTAGATAGCACTGAGAGAATTCAGATGTGATAGAGTTTATAGCATCAGTTTTGACAGTAATATTCTGCTGCTGATTGCAATTTGAACAGCATCAATGCCAACAGCTAGAAAAATGAAAAAGGGAAAAACCTGCGAAGTAATTTTCTAGCACTATGTACATCTTGATTTGGGGGAGAGGAATCAGGAACTAGGGTTTGTGTACAAAGATAGCCATCCTAATTTTTCTCTCCACTTCTATATTTAAGCTTAAGAGAAAAACAGCAGCAGTGACACTACCACCAAACAGGGGCGGATGTACAGTTGTATACAGCAGGGACAGCACCCCGGCAACAGTTAGCCAGATTATTTTGTAAATTTAATATAAAAACCATCAAAAGTTCATAAAATTGTTAAAAGGGACACCCATAAAAATTAGTTAGCTACATATAAAATTCAAGGGGCAAAAAACGACACCGCTAAACAAAATTGTTGGATCCGCCACTGCCACCAACTATGGATCCCGGCTCAGCAAGGGATGGGTAGATCTAGATGTAGGTAGTCTTGTCCTTGCAAGAACAAATATTGATTCTGAGAGACCCACAGATTTTATGTATAAAAAAAAAACATTTTTGTTGGTTTTGTTTTTTCAGAACATGTTCTTTTGATTGAAATCATTTTAGACCCGGTTTTACCAAACAGATGCATTCCTACACAATCATGGATTCAAACTGTGGCCGAACCGCGACAAAACGGCCGCGTTGGAAAGGTTTTGGAGTTGGACGAACCGCGTTTTCATGCCACGATAGCTACGATATGGAATATAATTGCCGTATTAGAGCGATTTTACCGTACCGCTACCAAAACCGAAATTGCGACCAAAACCACATTTTGAATCCTTATTAACACAATCAAAAATCAAAAGCCAAATGTTCAGTCAGTCCCTAATGAATCACAAAGACACCAACACACAGGTTGCAACTCTTAATTAATCTACACATCAAAAAAAAAAAAAAAAAACACAAGTGAGCAAGAAAAATAAGGGTTGCTTTTGATCATACAAACCGGTTTCCTTTCTTCAAGATGAAATGTCACTCTCCACGCCAAAGCTGAGGTAGGTATACCTTTGTGAGAAGAACAAGAAAACAAGGCCTGCAGAATGCAGATAATAAAGGCAGAGATCTCATACTACTCCCACAAATAATAAATTTTTAAAGTCAGATTGAGCTGGATCATACAAACTTTTTGACACGTGTCAATTCACACTCTGTGGCACTTTCCTAATCAAATTTGGAATGCATAAGCAATCACAAAGGAAAAATCAATGGTAGGTCCGTTGGAAATCCTATAACTTATGCAGAGGTAGAAAGATTTAATGTCTCGTGTTCACTAAAAGGAAGGTGAACAAATGAAGAAATATTTCTCTAACAGATTCGATTTGTTACCTGTATGGCTGTATTTCTATAATGGATTTCTGTAACACATTTGATTTATTACCTGTATGGCTGTATTTCTATAATGGATTTTCACGCAGTTTTACCCATTTCTCATAAAATAGGTTGCATTTTTCTGAATAAATTTCAGCAATATCAGCTATGCCGCAAGCTATGTCATTGATTTCTGAGCACTTGTTACATGTTAATGGCACACTGAACTGCAAATTCATATCACAAACGTATTAAAAGACACAAGCACCACTGGCCTTTTGATAAACAACCTTTGCAGGATGCAACAGGTCAGTAATTTATCTGCTCCAAAGGGATGACTCTAAAATCATAGTCCTCTTCAAAACAGCGGCCCTGCCTCTATAGTTAAAAGCTTGCCTTGGGTGAGACTTGAGAGCGTCGTCATCCAAGGGATATGATGAGATGGATGCTTTAGGGATGACTTGAAAATTTCCTTTTCGGTGACTAATAATTCATATAAGGATGACCTTTAGACCCACATAAAAGTCACAGATCGTTTGTCCGGCAACCCCAACTAAAATGACTTCTCAAACTCATCAGTTGCGCGAAAAATCCTAAAAGCTGTCCCTCAAGTGTCCATCTTACCATATCTGCTGGGTAAGATGGGTTCACTGGTTCATTTGTACATTTATCACTTGATTTTTATTCCTCTGAATCGAGAACATTAGCAATATTGGTTACTGGGGTCAATTCACCACCCTTCTGGAGTGTAATGCTCCCACTACTTTCACAAGTCTCAAATAAAAGGACATTACAAGATAAACAGCATACAAAATGGTGATCACAAGATAAACAGCATAATATCAATTATCACCAAACATCAATGGTCATTACTTGCTCACCTCTTTCTGGTACTGACAAAATCATCCTGATAGCTATTTTCTATAGAATTCTACTCCTCCCTGATCTTCCACTGACTGACCATCTTCCCAATCTCTGCAATTCTCTGAATCAAGCCACCCTCTTCATCCTTCTCCACAGCATACTTCTCCGAATCCGACCAATTCTCCTGGCAGGAAACTCTATTCTGCAGCAAATTGCCCCAAAATCCCATCAACTTAACCAAATAGCCCCTCGTGGAGGACGCCAGAGAAGACTCGAGGCTCGCCACTGATGCACCCGGACCAGAGGAGAGAAAAGACGGACCGCAGGGTTTCTGGAACATTCTCGAACGATCATGGTGGGTACCATGGTAGAATGTCTCCAAGAAGAGGGTGGATAATGGAGGGGTTTTGGGGGGTTAGGATTTGGAGAATCAGTGCGCCGGGGTTCAGGGTATAGCAGTAGAGAGAAGAGAAGGAAGAAGAAGATCAATTTGCCCTGCAAAAGCCTGCCACACCAACTAACTTTGTTTGTTGATGAATCAGTTACCGGGATAAAATGTAGTACTAACGGTTTTTTGAAAATGAAAAATTGATCTAAGGCAATTTTAACAAATACAGGTTTATCAATTTTTTTAATTTAAAATTTTGGTCGGATGGATAGTTTTGGATTAAAAAAGGTGGCAAATTCTATCTTATTTTAAACCACTAAAATGTGATCTTTTTTGGATAAATATAAAAGATTTCAAATTCGTATTTAATTACAAGGCATAACAAGATTGCTGTTAATGTGCGATCAAGTAATATTGTTGAAAAAATACATTTATGATTAAGTTGCAATATTCTTCTCCTTTTTTGCAATGTTACAGTTATTCTATCTATTTTTTACCATCTTTTTGTTGGTTTAATTTTGGTGTTATTTGTACTCTACAAAAGTAGTTGTGCATACTCTGTGTTTGTTTTTTTAATTATTTGTAGTAATAAATAAGTAGAGGTAAGGTTGCCTACAACTGAATCTACCCAGATCCCGCAAAAGCGGGATCCACACTGAGAGGTGTTGTAGTTGTTGTTATAATAATACATAAGTAGAAAGAAGTTATTTCCAAAATCTACGTTACTACATTTTTCCAATTTTTTTCACAACAAAAATTTATTCAAATCACATATCAAAAATGTTCACAGACTGGATGGACGACCACCAGGGCCACCAAAGTACGCGAGGTGCCCAAAAGAACGTCTAATGCCCTTGTCCGTAACACGGTATGCATCAGTGTCTGCAAACTCCTCCATATGAACACTTACAAATTTATACTGTTGGTTTACAATGGCAATGTTAGCACAATATGCATCAAATCGCGTGTCCTCGACAGGATAGTAACCAGCTCCCATTGGAGGATCTAGTTCACCGGGTTTACTGTATGTTATTCCTCCACATGCTGCATAAGGGGCAGGTTCTGCCAACCCAGAAAATAAGATTTTTGGCCAAAATCCTACCTTCTTAAAGCCACTGCCATTGCTAACTTCAAGCCACCAATTCCCATTTACTAGATCCTGTTATTGTGAGAAAAAGGGAAAAAGATGAAGACTGTAGAAAACGATGACGCTATGTACGTGACAATACCAAAGATAGCATAAGCATGTAATTTACCTTGTAAATCTGAAACCCATAAACTCTGGTTGGTCCCCCTGGTTTAGAAGATAACAGAACCATGTCCAAGGGCAAGTCCGTGCTGACAATTATGAAGACAGGGCAGTGTGTGTTGAAACAATGTCGGTTCCTAGCCTGTTCAATGTTGATGATTGTAATTGGGCTGACAGGAAGATTTTCAGAAGAACCTCAACAAATTTTTTGGAAGGAGCCTAACATTAAGTATCAAAACACTTTGAAAACAAGAGAAGAACCAAGTTTGAAATACCAGAAGTACCAAGCTTGGTACAAACACACAGTTGTGGGATAAACATATATAACTGTAGTGCCAATACACAGTTGAAGGTCCCTCTTACATCTGTATATATGAACATCCGTGTTCGATTATCTTTGTACAGTGCTTGATTCACCTGAAAACCAGAATAAGCAACCACTCATGCGAGAGAACTCAAATTTGATCATAAGCCTTACATATTTCTTCAATCACACAAGCAGTCTGTGAAGCTCCATTAAAGCATACTAAGTTGAAACTAATGCATTCATCTCATTAACACCCCCCCCCCCCCCCAACACACAAAAAAAACCCCAAAAAAGAGAGAGAAAAAAACGCACACAACTTCATCCATACATAATTGTCTCAATTCAGAAACAGAGATTTTATCGAAAGGCATTAACAGAAAGTACAAAATGTTCGAACTCTACACAGCTAGACAACTCTTAGAAACACAAATGGAAACAAGATGAATGTTTGTGTCCTATCACAAATGAATCAAAATTGCTAGAACAATTCATTTTGCTACTCATACTTCATTTCCAGTGACAACTACTCATACTTCAACCCCACTGACACTGGAACCTAGAAATGTGGATCAAGGAAGAGAATGCAGTATCAGTCACCTTACCATCCATCCTACTTGAATGCTTTCAGAACCATCTTGTAGTCTGATATGCCCTAAACTATATTGGGACCCTACAACGGGCGGATTGTATACACTGATGTTGGCTCCAACCCCATAATATTTGATAAAGCCAGGACCAGTTTTTGTCTGCACAATTGCATACTGAAAAACCAAACAAAAACAAGTCAGCTGCATGATGTCAATATTCCCATCAAAGCACCAAACCTATGCTCACTATATTTTTAAGCAGTTTCTATTGTGACATAATAAGCACTTTCCCCAATCTCACAATAGGGCATTACTATGTTCATACATAAAGCATCCAAGTTGAGACAAGGTCCCAGATTATTGCTATACTGATCAAACTTACATGAGTACCAGGTTTTGCACGAGCAGAGAGGGGATGGATTCTTGAGGCATAGATCTTGGAGAGCATCTGAGCTTGAATTCTGTCATCATTACTCGCTCTCCTAATCGGAACCATTCCTGACGGACAACCTCCTTCTTCCAAACCAAAATTTGACAGCTTCGTATCCTCCGTGAAATCGCTAACAGCTCCCCATGTTGGTTTGGAGCTGGGTCTCATCTGTGCATTTGCATCCATAAAATCAATGAGATCCAATCCAGCCTTTTACCTTGACATAATGGCAGAAAAAGATCTCATGATAACAGAATTCCAATTTGTTGACCACAGTATTCATAAGAACTTGTTCTAGTTTCTGGTTTGACCTTGTATTTCAAATAATACACATTTAGAATAGTAATATTAATGTAACAGAAAAACTTAGACAACCAAGTAGCCCTGTCCCCCAAAGTTAGGTGGAAGACAAGGCTTAAGCACAAACCTGAGGATGAAAGTTTTGGTTCTTGAGCAAAGGATCGTCAAATGCAGGCTGTCTGTAGAAATCAATGCAGTCATATATGTCTCCCCATCCAGTCTGATAACAATCAAATCACAAAGAGTTAGTTGTTCAATTGAGATGTTTGGATGATTATCAGATAATAAATTATTTTGGAGCCTTTAACAGACTGGCCAGATCACATAAATTTGGGACAACAACAGCTCCCACTGTGAATCCCGTTTTCATGGGGTCTAGGAAAATCCAGATGTAAGCAGCCAGATCAAATAAATTTGGTGTATTTACCATATCAACCAACTTTCTTTTTCATGAAACACATGATTCAAGTAGTCCTACCAGGTGTAAGGGGAAGGGGATTGTTGAAGAGGGGAAAACCTTGTACTGGTATGGCCTTCCAAATGGAAGGTGAGTAACCTACCAATTATCAGAAGATTTTGTCTCACCTTACATTTCAGCGTTTTTACAAGTCCTAGATGTTTATTGTACTAGTTCTCTAATTGGCTACAAAGATGGAATCTTTGAAACCTATAAACTTATAATCCCCCTCTACTTGCAAACATGATTTTGATTGAAATAGCCTCTTTGCAAGTCTTAAGCGTAAGGCTGCATACCCGGGGTTGGGGGGGGGGGGGGGTGCACAACCTTCATATTGAAGAGATGGCATCTTTATGTATGGCCAAGGAGACTTGGGCATCCAATACATCAGTGATAACTAAAACTTCAACAACAATCAATTACCCTGATAGTCTTTGCAGAGGGCTTCTTTAGGTGTTTTAGTTGTTCCTGCATGTCCGACTCTCCAGCTGCATGCAACTGTTTAACTCCAATTCTACTAACAGTTACAAGCCAGGACAAACAGAGAACAAAGAAAACATTCTGCAAATCCATCTTTGTGACCTGTATTTGCAAAGAAGATGACCAATTTACAACATCACAACCAGTAAAGCAGAATTCTCAAATGAGTTGTCATCCATACAGTGAAAGCTGGAGCTCATAGTCATATTATTAGGAATTCTACAGGACAAACACCACGCAAAAGCAAACAAAAGCAAGTTTTTCATTCTTATCCCTTTCAAATTTACCATCTTCTACGAATGAATCCAAGCCTTTCAAAGGATATTAACACTAAGCCTTGAGACAAAGATTTTTTTTCCTTTTTTTCTTTTAGATAGTTGAAAAACGGCAAAGATCTTAAAGGTATAGTGAAGAACTTGGCACATTGACACACCTCAAATCTTGCAAGCGACAATATAACGCTGAAAGTGGAAAATATTGAAGCCAAATCAATACATCATAACTTCTATCATAGTTCAATCTCAAAGCAGCACACAAAGTGAAAAACTAGCGCCTCCTGAAATCTTTCAGAAAAAATGAGGCCATTACAAGTAGTAACCAAAGGGCCCTCATTATGACATACTACGCTTTCAAGGCCATTCTATTTTTCCTCTCTTTTAACAGGGAAATATTTTCATATATGGCTTCTCCAGTACAAAAAAGCATTGGTGTATCATACAAAAGAGATGCGAACAATAGGAATGATGGGAAATTTAGACAAAGGAAAAGCCGCGTCCTCATGATATCAGGTGCAGTAGATAGTATAACAGAACTCAGAGAGAGTTTATAGAATACCTTTAACAGTACTATTCCCCTGCTCATTGCAATTTGAACAGCATTAATGCCAACAGCTATGCAAATCAATGATCCGAGTTGCATCCTTGGCAATTATGGTTCGACAGGTGTCAAAAACCAGTGACAGACTTAAGAAATGAAATCTCAGGTGATTCTCCCCTTTTCCAAAGCATATCTTCAATGATTTTTTTATGATGGGAAATTTGGACAAAGGAAAAGCCTGTTTTATCATGATTCAGGTGCAGTAGATAGTATAAGAGAACTCAGATGTGATAGAGTTTATAGCATACCTTTAACAGTACTTTCTCTTTCTCATTGCAATTTGAACAGCAGCAATGCCAACAGCTATACAAATCAATGCTCCCCAGTTGCATCCTTGGCAATTATGGTTCGACAGGTGTAAAAAACCAGTGACAGACTTAAGGAATGAAATCTCATGTAATTCTCCCCTTTTTCAAAGTGTATCTTCTGCGATTTTTTTCCTTTCTTGTCATCCTTTTTCCAGCATTTAATTTCCCATAAGGCTGCTCCTTGTCTTCTTTCATTGTTGAAGAATAAGCACCCAGAAACTCTGAGATTTGCTTATACAATTACCGAAGGAAACAGCCTTTCTTGGCACATGGATTCAAAGCATTCTGTAGCACCGTACTCTTTGGCTGTTAAGTAGTCAACAAGTATAATTTTCAAGTAACCAGTTCACACTTGATGGATCTTGTTTAAAAGAAAAGTACAAACTCTTAAGCATACCGCTTCTGCAAAAAGTATTTTATAATTATTGATGTGCATCAGAGTTCAGCAATAGACAATGAAGCACATGAACAATTATATGTTCACCTGATAAAATGCACAAACTGATAGCAGTCTGCATATCTCAGAATGTGGAACAAAAATACTATCAGGCTTCAAGGCCAAAGATGCATCTTTTCAGAGAATCGCAAACCCACAGTGACAATATGGTCCTACATTGTATAAACAAAAGACAAGATTAACGGTTTTGTAAAACAGACAAGACAGCTTCAAAAAGGATAATAGGATATTAAGTAGTTATACGGCAAACACCACACTGCAAGAGTCTCCTTGCTAGTTGGAAAAAAGAAACACTTCATGTTTTAGAACAAAAAATGTAAAAGTCTAAGGAGTTAGGGGCTTAGGGCTATGTGTGAAATTGAAAGGCAAATTCTGAGCATAACCCATCGGGTTATGTGTGAGAGAAATATAAATCAAGAACAAAGTGGCATTTTTTTATGAAAGAGAGAAAAGTGTGTTGGCACAGCACTTTCTGAAATTTTCGCCAGTTACCCACATACAGTAGGTAACTATAGCTGTATTTGAGTGACATGCAGGAAATCTGAATGCCAGACTCAGCACAGCGCCACAGCCTATACCCAATTCAAGCAATTTGATGAAGTCAATTTCATCTGTGCTTCATATCTAACATTTGCCTTTGTTCTCATCTTGTTTTCGACCTTCTCTAGAAAAGCATATGGTGTTCATGGGCACTTAGAAAGTTACAGACACAGATTATTAGAAAACAGTGTGGCATAATTGGTTAATATATCGACACTACAAATAATGGGAACATGAGGAACCACCTCCAGGCAAGTGATGGAGTACTAACCTTTTAAGTGTAAGATCAAGGGTTTGAACCTCACCACTTCCAAGTGGACTCTTTATCTTACCGTCAACACCCAGGTAGCACTAGGCTTGGATCACTTTTTTTTTGGTGGGGGGGGGGGGGGGGCGGGGGGAATGGGAACCCAGAAGTTTGTCCTTTGCCACCTGAGACGGCACTATTATTATCTACGGCCATGGAAATTAAACGTCTGCAACTAACTCACAACAACAAAAGAATCCCAAATGAAAATGCAATCTAACAAGAAGATAGAAAGGGGCTTTTGCCAGAGATAGATAGGAAGGATAAGGTAAAAACATAATAACAAAGATCTGAGCAACATATGTAGATAAGGTCTAAATTCAACAGTTGAAACTTAAAACCCAAAGCAACTCTACTCAGGCATTGCAGGAAATTCAAGGTATGAGCTGGGTAATAGACATGCCCGATGCGCTAAGTTACACGTAACGTATTATGGAGAGAACCATAGCCCTCTATAGGATTCTCCTGCTGACCTGCTGTGAAGCCTCACAAGGGGAAGGGAGGAAAAGGTAATAATGTCAGGATGTGCACAAAAAAGTCCACAGAGCATGTCATATTGTTTCCCTTTTTGGGGGAAATAGAGTGGAAATGCAACAAGAACAAGTCATCGCATAAAAAAAAATATTAGTAATAGAGGGTTGTTATTTCAATCCTTCCGTGAGGCAGACTATTCTAATCCCCTTATGAACTAAATCAATGCAAACCATAAACCCACTGCTTATCACAAGACAACCAGGTATTAAGTGTAGGATCCATTTTATGTAGGCTTCCCACTAAAAGCAGAGACTTCCTCTGGAACCCGTATAAAAAGTAGAAATTTCCCGCCAGAGACCCACTGCTCATCATGTCCACTATGACATAAAGCTGGCAATTAGCAACTCAGCTCTATTGAAGTGGCTAAACCACCGCTCAATGAACCAGGTAAAGGCAATTATTCCATTCTTCATTTCAGACATAAGAAAACCGGTCTATTACACATAAGTAGAATAGAACCGCAACCCCCCCCCCCCCCGGGAACACACTCACAACCCCCAAAGAAGGGGAAGCTCCTCCGTCTTCAATATAAGATTCAGACTAGTTACACTAGACTGTACCTGAAATCCACTAGAACTTGCAACACATTTGAACTGATAGACAACTATGAAAATGCCAGCTTGAACTGGAGAACAGAACTGATTTTCACCATCTACAAAAGATTTAAAAGCATGTTCAGATACATATGTGAATTCGACGCTAGACCAGAAGCAAATATTTCATTATCTTGAGGTTTCCAGCGAATAGCATAGGCATTTTATCATAGGTTCAAGTCATTTCAAAAGTGCAGTGCATGGATGAGCAAACATTGATACTCCGCAGAAACTAGGATCATCTTGAAAATATTAATGGTCAGCTTTTCTGTGGCACATGCTTAAGTTCTAGTACCTGCAGCAGCTATAGGCATGACTAACCTAGCATGGCAACAAAACCTAGCTCCTCACCTTACAGAGTACAAACTGTACAAAGCTCAAGCTTAAGGACTATAGGCACTGATAGATAGACAGACAGACAGACAGACAGACAGACAGACAGATAGATAGATAGATAGATAGATAGAGTGATAGACAGATAGATAGGAGTTACCTGACAAACTTAGATCAATATGTATACTTGGATGGCAACAACAGCAAATATCATGAAAGGTTTCATATGCACAAGAGAAATCAAATACAAGAAGCTAACAACTAAAAGCCATCAAAAGTTTGTTATTTAATCTTAATCTTAAAGCTCTAAAACCCAATATCACTTTTAGAAATATTCCTTATAAAAAATTAAAAAAAATATCACTTTTAGAAATATAAGCAATTGAAGCTTTTTTCCCAATCTTAATGCATGGGGATAAATTAAACTTGAAATATTCCTATGACATAATTTAATAAAGGACCTTTTTAAGAAAACAAGAAGACCGAACTAGGGCCTTACAACTCCTAGGTTACTATTGACCTTTGTGGGGCAAAGGCCTGGGGGAGGGAAAAAATCCCATGGAACCAATGTGATTCAAAGCCACATCTCCTATATGCAAATATGAGCTCAATACCACTGACAGTGACAGACACTAACCTGCAAATCTATCTATAAATAATAGACAGGGAGAAACACCATAGCAATTTTCCATTCTATCATTAGTGGAATGAATTTAGCTGTAAGCCTAGAATCACATAAACTACTTGGGGTTGCATTCCCTTACTCGAAACAACCCCCTTCCTCCACCCTTCCTAAATAAAGAAAAGGTATTGATGGCATCTTCTATGGAACAATGCTCTAAAGGCTTTTTATTTCCCTTTTTTTTTGGTAATAAAAAGATCATATTAGAATGACACCAAGGGATCAACCATGTACAAAAAGGGCAATTACAAAATTACAAAAGCCATCCATGCTTTCAACATGCATAGCGTAACCTATGGGTCCAAAAAAGCCAATTTTCTTCCAGTATGTGACTCAAACTATATAAAAATTTCAAAAAAAGCAAAAGAGTATCAATTCTTGATAGGACATAGCCTTACCCAAAAAAAGTCTCCAGTTCCTTTCCTTCCAAATACTTGATCAAATAGCTGAAGGAATCATATCATTAAACCCCAAAACCCCAACCCTTATTCATCCTTCTCCAAACAACCAACATATCTTTGGGATATGATAGATGAATCCAACTAAACCCATTAAGGAAGAATGCCTACTTGATCCATTAAAATTTCTTCTCATAAGCATGTCCTCTATGACAATATTTCCTTAAGTGGACTGGCCACTTAATGCAAAAACCAAGCTTTGATAGGAATGTTCTGTCATAAAGAGTTTCTGCAATGCACTTTATGAAGGGTTGAATTGTCCATATTTTGCCACTGAGGCTATATGTTGTAAAGCCAAAAGACTGGAGATGTTCTTCTCTTCCCAATCATCGGGGCTTCTTAATCCAATGGCTCAGGACACTATTCCAAGATATCACTTGTATTGTTGCCTCTTTCAAATGATCCATCTAGAAATTGGTTCTATAGAGTCTAAAGGCAATGCCAACACCAGATATTATGCCCAAAAAAAAAAAAAAATACACACCTTAGAGCCCTTCTTTGCCTCAAAATGCCCTAAGAATTTGAAGAGCTTTGCACCTACTAAGACAGACTTCCAGCAACCTATCCCATGAACATATAGACTCTTCTTGCTCTGCCAGCCAAATATATTTCACCTCAACCATATTTTTCCAAAGAGCATTCTCCCCTTTTGCAAACAACCAATGCCACTTGGCATTAAGAGATTCATTCATTTCAGAAAGAGCTTTTGTTCCAAGCCTCCTTGTTTGGAAAAACAAACATCTTCCCATCTGACCAATAGAAACCATTAGTCATTTCATTGTTAGGGCAAAGAAAGTCTCTCATGATTTTGTCCAAAACAGTGGCAATACTAGCCGGAATAGTAAACAAGGACATAAAACATATTGGTACAATCTACTAACTGCTCTTCAGTGAAGTCAGAGCTTTTCCTCCTTCCTAACCCTACCCTTTTCAATAAACTGAGTTCTATTACCATCATGGTCCAACAAATTGAATTCAATTCATGAAGACATACTGCTGCTACATCTTGTCAAGCTACTACGCAGAATCTAGGGAACCAAATGTATGCAATCTTGCCATTGCAAACAAAGAAGTGATGAGAAACTTCAGAGGAAACAGGGGGGAAAAAAACTAAAATCAACATGCTATTATTCAAAAATTTAGGAGCTTATGATAATACTTGTATGCCTCCCCTCCACATGCAACATAAGAACCTGATTTTGCTAAGCTGGTGAATATTCTATTTTGCCAGAATCCAATTGGAATATAGTCAGGTGACTCAGGTCCAGCTCATTAAGGCTTAAAACGTGGAATTTCCAGAGGGAATCGGAAGCCGCTAAACTGTTCTTACCAGTAATATTTCACAGCATTCAAAAGCTAATTCAAGTCCATATTAGTTAAGTACATAACTGAGTTTAAGAGCTGATGGGGTAGAATAAATAAGCATGAGCTACCACTAACAAAATGAGAAGGGGAAAAAGAAAAGACGCATTCAAGGTACACTAGAAGCTACAACCGAATCCTCGGACGAGAACACCCCGCACCCCCCCCCCCCCAACCGAGCCCCCATACAAAAAAGTGTACAAATGATGTAACATGAACTACCCGTGAGAGAAATTTGAAGCAAATATTGGATCTGTAGAATCCCACAAAAGTATTACTAATATTTCTCATGTATACAGGGCCTCCCAGACGGATCAAAGTCAATGAGCCTTTGTGCAGCGAAATATAAAATACCAAAAATGCAATAAATCATGGATTCATGGTATATACTAAGCAAATTTGGCCAGACGAAAGGCTTAGCTGCAACTTTGTCCATCTGTGCTTTGTCAAAATAATGGCCTAGCATATCTCGTCAGATATTGTCTTCGACAATCACTTCAGATGAAGGTATTTATTGCTTTAGATAGAGTCAGATCCCCTTCCTTTCTGCAGATTTTCAACACGAGCTCTTCACACCTGTCACAACCAAATCCCAGAAAGAAATTGCATGTTAAATGCATTGATTCAATAAAAAGGGCATGAAGGTCATTCAAGTTGGGTTTATACCTGTTCATCAATTCTAACTTTCTAATACTGGCAATAGTAACCAAACTCGGGGGGGAAAAAGTTCCCAATGGGTGTGCTAGTTCTCATTTGATGTTACAGTCAGGGAGAAAGAGCAAATAGAATTCCACGGCTTCAGTTCTTTTTTTAGTAGGCGGAGTTCTAGAAAAATCACAATCAGAATACACATACCATGTAGATATTCTAAATTGATTGATATGACTTTCAAGGATCCGCCATCATAACTTTTAGGAACAACGTGCAACATGGCTAGGTGTTAATGATCTGAACGAGATTGAGAGTATTCTAGAAGTGACAGAAGATGTCTAACTCAAATACAGAGTATATTATAATTCATAAGCAGGAGATGAACCAGAACATGGCTTCATTAATTACAAGTGAACCAAAGACAGCAACTTGAATAGAGATTCATGTCAAAACCAGAAATCAGAAAGCACCACCAAGAGAATTCAATTTGAATAAGGAAAGAAGAAGAAAAGCTGGCTAGAACTGTACTTTCCAATGCATACAGGAATAAATTGATAAAATAATAAACAACAAAAAAAGATAGACCGGAGACTAAAAAAAAGAAAGGGGTCCAAAGAAAAAGAAAACAAGAGAAATGTTTTCTAAATCTGCTACCAAAAAGGCTGAATGCATACCATCAAGCCATGTAGGGACCAAACGTTATCCTACTCTACTGTGCATCACTGCACCAAACCTCACCATACTGAAAATGCGATGGCTCAGATACCAATTGTTGGAGAGCTCAAGGAGAGACCCAAACCAAAACAGGACACAAGGCAACAAGCTCACGTGAAGTTCCATCCAAAGACCAATTAACAAATGAAGTTGCACATTATGCTTATAACATGGTCCTTACATTACTTTTCTGACGTGAGGCTCCACATGTCTGGAACTCCAAAACAAAGGCTACACTAACAGCAGGATTGATCTTGAAATGCCATAGTGTTAAATAAGCTGCTAGAGTAGGATGCATGAGACACTCTCTGGTCATTCTTCTACTATACAAGCTTAAATTCAGCTCCCTGGTGATAAGAAATCTCACACTTTTCTTCAGGAAATACGCTCAATTTGTACCTGACTCTCTACAGGTAAATATTACCAAAACCATACCACCGCCCATCCAACCAAGGATGTGGCGCAACATGATCAGACATACATAAAGAGGCAGAACAGATTCTTTTAACTGACCTCTCAAAAAGTACAAAGCCATTGGAGACCTTGCCAAGAGCCATAACATCTGTTTTCTATCCACAAATTCTATGTGTATGCTAATTACTGCAACCTTCATTCCACAATTATCCACATGGGTATGACATTGACACTTCGAGACACCAAACTAAAACCAAAACATTACAAAAACCCTATAAATTGGCCAAGTGCAATCTTTCCAAAACTTTAGCAGATGTTTTGAACTAAAAACTACCAACAATCAAGTAAAAGGACAGTATCAAAATCGATCATTCATTATGAATTATCTACATTCTCAAATTGAACTGAACACTTCTTCCCTGCAGAGCTCAATCTCATCCGAAAGGGGGAAAAATGCAGAAGCTTAATCTCCTATCACATACTCTCAGAAAAATCAACAAGAGTTTGATTATTTCCCAGTCCAGCAAGCAGAAATACACAGTACAAATTTGAACAAGCAATCTAAAGATGTCATTAATGGCGGTAAACATATAATCAAGTTATGGAAGAATCGTTACCGACCCATTTCCCCCAATCATCCCATGTACATAGCTGCAAAACAATGAACCCAGTTGAAATTGAAACTCAAGAACCCTAATTCGTTCCCTCCCTGTACGCAATTTGAAGGAAATCTACACCGATATTTTTCTACCGTCATGGTCCAATAAGCCAAATTTGAATTCCATTCATGAAAGACATGCTGCTGCTACATCTTGTCAGGCTACTATGCAGAATCTAGGGGAACCAAATGTGGGCAATCTTGCCATTGCAAACAGAGAAGTTATGAGAAACTTCAGAGGAAAAGAGGGGGGGGGGGGAAAGTAAAGTTAACATGCAATTATTCAAAAATTCAGGAGCTTATAACAATACTTGTGTGCCACCATATACAACCCTATGCTGAAGCTCTAGAGCAATATTAGTACCATTAACTTGTACATCGCTGTTTTCACTGTGTGCAATGTCATCCTTATCAAGAAACCCCCCTAGAATAAACTCATCCACAATTCCATAGAATTGCGGTGCATTAGTATACGCTTCCGTATGAACTTTAACTGTAACATGACGCTGTTCATTGAGAACAAAGAAACCAAAACAGTATGCATTAAAATTTTTGTGTCTGCTAGGCTTAAAACCACTTCCCATATGTGGGACTCCAGGTATGTCAGGTGGATGGTATGCCTCCCCTCCACATGCAACATAAGAACCCGATTTTGCTAAGCCGGTGAATATTCTATTTGGCCAGAATCCAATTGGAGTATAGTCAGGTCCTACTTCAAGCCACCAGTTTCCACTCATGGGATCCTGTATGGGAAAAACACAAACTTCAACCACAATGCTTTGCAAACTGATTCAATGATATTGACAGGATGAACTTGGCAAAAAACTGAACTGATGTTAAAACACAAAAGCATTATACAGTAACCTGATAAATGAAACAACTGAAACGATATATGGGTCCCTGTTGTCCTGTAATTGCAGTAAATACACCGTCAAGGGGTACATCTGCCCGAACAATAACAAATCCAGGACAGTACGTATTGAAACAATGTGATTGGCCAGCCTGCAGATAATAAAGTACAAGGTTAGTGTTTGTGTTAAACTGGAATGAATCCTGCGACAGCTTGACAGAGCGGTAGACGATATCTCCTGATGAAGGTAAAAATTACTCCTTTTGGAGCTTGAGAAGCATGATGAAAAGGAGGAACATGTCAATTTAGACTAAGCACAAATGTACATCTGCACACACTGTGCTCACTTCAGAGTTCAGACTTTACCTCATCTCTTTTATAGCTTTACCCATAAAGATGCAAACCTCTTGCATTATATGTTCCCAAAAATGCACAAAGTAATATGCAGTGACAACATCAAACATATCCAATCATAAAACTTATTACTTACGTTTGTGTAGATGAACATTCGGGTTTTGGTATCCTTGTATAAGATGGGGTTCACCTATACACCACAGAAAATGAACTTTTACAACCATACTAAACATCTATGATGATTATAAACAACTGTAAACCACAGCTGCATAGATTTGGACCATAATTACTAGGATTACTAATGTTGAAATCAGGAAGTGCGAACAAAAGGTTTAAAAATAAACATAGATATATAGAAAGATTGATAAAGATAAATATATATAGAGAAAAAGATATA
>JACYFF010010365.1:111535006-111545805 GCA_017589665.1 Selenicereus undatus | reverse complement strand
GCGGGGTCTGGGGAGATCCAGATGTAGGCAACCTTACCTCTACTGGCATCTCTGCCTGTAGAAAAAGGGCAGCCCGGTGCACAAGCATCCCGCGTTCACGCAGGGTCCGGGGAATGGCTGCACCTCAAGGGGTGAATTGTAGGCAGCCCAACCTGACTTTGCCAGTGGCTGATTCCACGACCCGAACCCGTGACCTTTTGGTCACACAGAAACAACCTTACCGTTGCTCCAAGGCTCCCCTTCTTTCTAGAAACTGACAAAAAAAACCTTTCAAAAGAAATAAAGCTCCAAAAAACATTTGGGGAAAATTGGAACCAAGCAATGAAAGAAGAGTATAAATATGGTGTGCAAAGGCATGTCGCAGTAGTTCTGTCAAGGATGCCTTAATAGCATCTAAAATACTAGTAGAAGAAATCTAATAAAAATACCAAGCTCGCTTGATCATAGACAAAAGAGAACACATCAAGGGGGAAAATGTACGATGAATTGGTGTACATACAACAAAGTGAACAAACATAAGTAATAAAGGGAAGCACCATGGAAAATATGCATGCGAACCTAGTCCTAAGAACAAACTGGGGAATGGAGTTTGCTACTTGCCCTAATTTAGTCTAACCTAGGTTTCTGGATTAAAGATAGTACATAGATCCCCCAAAACAGGTATCCAGAATTCCAGATCAAAAGTTTTTTGAGTTCGCGGTAGTTACGTATTGGGGAAGCCCCCTCAAAAACAAAAAGGGAGGATGTATGATGGCCATAGATATTTGAATCAGACCCTGCAACTTTTGATAATAAGAATCATTGCAGAACATTCCAGTAATCAAAACTTATAAATCGAAAAGTGGGAAGCAATTCAGAAAAAGGGCAAGTCATACTAGAACTATGATTGTACTCTGATTGCACTATATGACTTGTATTGACCAAGTCATGAGAGGAACAAAGCCTTAATTAATGAGTTTGCTTACTGTCCATCCCACTTGAATGCTGTCAGGACCACCCTGGATGCCAAGCTGACCAGAAGAATATTCGTAGCTAAAAACAGGCGGATTATGTAAGCTAAGATTTGCTCCAACTCCATAATATACTTGGCTACCACCTGGCTTTGTTTGAGCAATCGCAACCTAAAGCATGGATGGCCAGGACAGTCAAAGCACAGAATTGAAACAAAAATTAAAGTCAAGCTTAGAAGGGTATTAGCAGGGACAATTGTAGGTCAAAGTTCAAACTTACATTAGTACCAGGCTTCAACGGGATAGAATGGGGGACAATCTTCGAAGTATAATTCATCATCAGAGATTCGATCCGCTTAAGATGATCTTCTTTCACCCTCCTGATTGGAACTGTTCCAACAGGGCAGGATTTATCTTTTAACCCAACACTTACTGACCTGGCATCTTTTGGGAAAGTACGTGCTGATGATACCTGCTGCATCCTGAAGCTAGGTCTCATCTAATGTACAACATCCATGAATTAGACAATAAAAAGCCCACATTAGTTGGTTAAGAGTAGCTAAACAGAAGTAATACAAAGCAAACCTGAGGATGGAAATTATGGTTCTTCAAAGCAGGATGGTCAAATGCTGGTTGTTTGTAGAAATCCACACATTCGTATATGTCACCATACTCAGTCTGCAGACATGAATGTTAGATGAAAATGGCTACATCTTCAACAAGGAAAATAAATGTACTAGTAGTCGTAGATATGAAATAAACTGTAGCATCACAAGCTCCCATACATAGAAGACCATATAGCAGCAGAAAGTGTAGTGTCGCATAAGATGGGAACAGATGCAAAACCATTTGGCCTAACAATCTTCCAACAAGATAGTTTGAGAGAAATAATGTACCAACTGATGATACTCCCTTTGTACCACTGACTATCTTTTTAGCTTGTTCACTACATTGCGTATTTTTTAAACCCAAAATATCGAAATTAATGACATTGAGTACCACTTAATCGAAATATCTCCATTCCCTATCTAAATAGATATCAAAGTCATCATTCTATGCTTCTACATAAATTTCCACAAATAACACACTAGCAAAATCATAGTGAGAAAAACCAAAAGAAAAAAAAAAGAACTCAGATAACCACAGCAGAACGGGGGGAGTATAAATGCATTAGTAGAAGGATACATGAACTGGAAGTAAAAATTACCAAACTTTTTGAGACAGGAAGGCTCACCTTGACAGTCTTGACAGATGGCTTATTAAGATGCTCAAGTTGCTTCCTTCTGCCCAAATCTTCTAATTTGGGAAATGTGTCACCATGTGCATCAATAATTGGGAGAAGTGAAAACAGAAAGCTGAGCACAATTTTCAGAGCCATGAGTTGGACCTGCACGGAAGACAGACAAGACTACATGAGGGAAGCTCTTGGTCAATCATTGCCCCAATGCATCTAGGTATGCTGGCCAACAATTCAGGTACAACTAGTTTCTTAATTCACAAGTTATGCTAGTCTAATGTACATGCACAAAAACATGCTTTAAGTTGTCAAGTACATCAAGCTAAGCACTTAATCACAACGATTGAGTAATGATACACTAGAGGCAACAGAGGTAGGATTCTATATATCTCACTTTTTCTTGGTTAAAACAGGGATTCTTTAACAATGACATGATCTTCTTTCTCTGATCCTGGATCATTGTCCTTGATTTTCTAATGGCAATCAGCTTTAAGACACTCTTCTATATCACTCAGACTCTTTATTCACCTCAGTTACCCGTCTCAAGCACTTGGCAACACATGCATGCAGAACTTTGTTACAGAAGACAAGAAAATTCACTCAAAATGGGCAGGTTTGATGCCATGCATCCATGTTGAAAACTAATAGCCCAGGAGAAGTAACATGACACTTGGTCTGAAAAGTCACACCAGCAATGGAACTTGAAACCCTGCATTTTTACATGTCTACTATTGATAACTTGAGCCAGAGACATGAAGCCATCATAACCTGAATTTCTTAAATTTTTTTGTATACATTTAGTTGCAAATACTTTTGAGCTTATCCACTACATTTATCCTTAAAATCGGTACTCCTTTTATCACTCTGTCCTGCACATATGACAACATCCTTCCTTTGTCTAGTCTCTCATTGCCTACAAGCCCTTAGACTTATAAAATACTATTTTGTCCAATTTAACAAATCATGAATTGCTTTCTTGCATGAGACAAACCACCTTTATTGCTAGGGATGGCAACAGATCGGATTCAGATAGGATATTGGAACATCCAAATCCAAATCCGAAACTTGTTTCGGATCCAAAAGTCTAACACACACACACACACATGCACGCACGCACACGCATGACTAAGCAACTAATTCGGGGTGGGTGTTCGCTAGGAAGTTAGTGTTAAGACCAAAAGGTAGACTTTAGATTTGTAAAATTTTAGATTTTTATTTTATTTACTTCACAAAATAGGCAGATTGGATTGAAAAATCGGATCGGTCGTTATCTTCCCCGAATCCGCTCTAGATCCATTCGGATTTGGAATTTTTTTCCCAAACTCGGACTCGAATACTTTTTTCTCGAATCCAAATCGGATTATTTTGCCTTGGATCAGATCGGATCGGATCGGATGTGCCTCGAACTCGGATGGGATTGCCATCCCTATTTATTGCCCAAAGTACAAGTTTTGAACTCAACCAGAATTCTAGTTTTCATATAGCAGACTGGTACTAGAGAAGATCTTCTGGTCGTTGTAAGAACTTCACAAAATTGACTAGTCTGATCAATCAGGATCCAGCCAACTAATATCAGAAGGTTGTGATCCAAGCTAACCAAGAGTAAGACTATAAACACCATAAAAATCCGAAGAGGCTTGTACATGAAACCTGATGCTTGAATCCTCCCATCTCAACTCTTTGGTAATCATCATGTCATGTCTTATGTGATAAACAAATCACAATTGCTATCACAGGGATGATCTGCTGGATTCTAGGCCAGCTTCCAAGCGCCAAAGCTGGGCTCAACACACAGTATGGGCTTGACAGGGTTTTCCCCTTACTTATGGCCCATTTATCCCCCATGGCTTTTCCCATTAGGATGCCATTATGTATAGACATGGTTATCTTACCTGGCATGTAGCAGTTTATACATTAAGGCTTGGTTCACTAACAACCCAACTAAATAAATAAATGATCCAGTAAAAGTTATCTATGGAAAATGCACATCCAGCTCATCGAGACTTAAAACATGGAATTTCCAGAGGGAATCGGAGGCTGCTAAACTGTTCTTATCAGTAATATTTCACAACATTGATGAGTTAATTTCAAGTCCACATTGTTATATACAAAACTAAGTTTAAAAGCTGATGGGGTAAAATAATTAAGCACGAGCTACCACTAACAAAATGAGAAGGGGAAAAAGAAAAGACGCATTCAAGGTACACTGGAAGCTACAATCAAATCCTCAGATGAGAACAACTCCCCCCCTTCCCCCCAAAAGGGGGGGTGGGAGGGGCATACGAAAAACTATACAAAAGATATAGCAGGAACTACCCGCGAGTGAAATTTGAAGCAGATATTGGATCTGTAGAATCCCACTGAAGTATTACTAATATTTCTCATGTATATAGTGCCTCCTCAGAGGCAAAGTCAATGACTCATTGTGCAGCCAAATAGAAAATAGCAAAAATGCAATAAATAATGGATTCATGGTATGTACCAAGAAAATCTGGCCAGATGAAAGGCTTAGCTGCAATTTTGTCCATTTGTGCTTCATCAGAATAATGGCCTAGCATATCTCATCAGATATTGTCTTCAACAATCACTTCGGATGAAGTTATTAATTGCTTTAGATAGAGTCAGATCCCCTTCCTTTCTGCAGATTTTCAACACAAGCTCTTCACACCTGTCACAACCAAATCCCAGAAAGAAATTGCGTGTTACGTGCATCCATTCATTGAAAAGGACATGAAGGTCATTCAAGTTGGGTTTATACATGTTCATCAATTCTAAATTCCTAATGCTGGCAATAGTAACCAAACTCGGAAAACAAATTCCCAATGGGTGTGCTAGTTCTCATTTCATGTTACAGTTGACCTCAGCTAATTGACAATAAAATCACGACAAATGCCTCATAAATCATAATACACTACAGGGAGAAAGAGCAAATAAGAATTCCACTGCATCAGTTTTGTTTTTTGCTTCCCAATGGGTGTCCTAGTTCTCATTTGATGTTACGGCTGACCTCAACTAATTGACGATAAAATCATGACAAATGCCTCATAAATCATAATACACTACAGCGAAAGAGCAAATAAGATTTCCACAGTATCAGTTTTGTTTTTGCAGGTGAATTTCTTCAAAAATCACAATCTGAATGCACACACCATGAAGATGATCTAAATTGATTGATATGACTTGCCAGGATCTACCATCATACTTTTTAAGAACAATGTGCAACATGGCGAGGTATTAATGATCAGAAAGAATTTGAGAGTACTCGGGAAGTGACAGAAGATGTCTAACTCAGATACAAAGTATGTTATAATTCACAAGCAGGAGATGAATCAGGTCGAGAACATCGCTTCATTAGTTACATGTGAACCAAAGACAGCAACTTGAATGGATATTGATGTCAACCAAAAATCAGAAAGCAACAGCAACAGAATTCAATTTGAGTAAGGAAAGAAGAAGAAGAAAAGCTGACTAAAACTGTACTTTCCCAGGCATTCCGCATAAAATTGATAAAATAAGAAAAAACAAAAAAAGATAGAGGGGAGGTTCAAACAAAGAAAGCAGTCCAAAGAAAGTAAAACCAAAAGAAACGTTTTCTAAAGCTGCCACCAAAAAGGCTGAATGCACACCATCAATACCGTGCATCACTGCATCAAACCTCACCATGTCGAATTGTCGAAAATGCCATGATTCTGATGCCATCTGTAGGAGAGCTCAACGAGAGACCCAAACTGAAACAAGACACAATCACACAATGCAACAAGCTCACATGAAGTCCCATCCAAAGACCAATTAACAAGTGAAGTTGTACATTAAGCTCATAACATGGTCCTTCTTAAATTACTTTAAGACATGGGGCTCCAACTCCGTGTGGAACTCCAACAAAGGCTACACTAACAGCAGGATTGATCTCAAAACACCTAAAAGCAACGCTAAAGCCATAACATTAAATACACTGCTAGACAAGGATGAATGAGATACTCTCTTGACACTCTTCTACTATACAAGCTCAAAGTCGACTCCCTCCTGATAAAAAATCTCACGCTTTTCTTCAGGAAATACACTGAATTTGTACCTGCCTCTCTATACAGGTAAATATACCCTAACAATACCACTACCCATCCGACCAAGAATTTCGCAACATGATCAGACATACATAAAGAGGCAGAACAGATTCTTTTATCTGACCTCTCAAAAAAGTACAGATTTTTACCAGACCTCTCAAAAAAGTACAGAGCCCTTGGAGACCTTGCCCAGAGCCACAACATCTAACCGTTCCCTATCCACAAATTCTATATGTATGTTAATAACTGCAACCTCCA
This sequence comes from Selenicereus undatus, assembly GCA_017589665.1. NCBI lineage: Eukaryota > Viridiplantae > Streptophyta > Magnoliopsida > Caryophyllales > Cactaceae > Selenicereus > Selenicereus undatus. The sequence goes on along the minus strand of JACYFF010010365.1, from coordinate 111,539,299 downwards.
ATCCACAATCCATAATTATCCATTCGCTATCCACAAATTCTATATGTATGTTAATAACTGCAACGTCCAATCCGCAATCCATAATTATCCACATAGGTATGACATTGACACTTCGAGACACCAAATTACAACCAAAACATTACAAAAACCCTATAAATTGGCCAAGTGCCAATCTTACCAAAACTTTGGCAGATGTTTTGAACTAAAAACTACCAACAATCAACTAAAAGGACAGTGTCATAATCGATCGTTTATTATAAATTATCTGCATTCTCAAATTGAACTGAAAACTTCTTCCCTGCAGAGCTCAAGCTCATCCAAAAAGGGGAAAATGCAGAAGCTTAATCTCCTATCACATCCTCTCAGAAAAATCAACAAGAGTTTGATTTTTTCCCAGTCCAGCGAGCAGAAAGCTAAAGATATCATTAATGGCAGTAAACATATAATCAAGTTACAGAAGAATCGTTACCGACCCATTTCCCCCAATCATCCCACGTACATAGCTGCAAAAACGATGAACCCAGTTGAAATTGAAACTCAAGAACCCTAATTCGTTCCCTCCCTGTACACAATTTGAAGGAAATCTACGCCGATATTTTGATACCATTGAACTTGATTAGAACATTTGGGGATGAATTTGGAATTCCCCAACTCCGAGCAAATGCTTTTTAATTTGCTTTTATAATTTATGGTCAGCAGAGTCAAACCTCCCTCCCAGTGTAGAACCCGCCTAAAAGCAAAGCAAAATGATCCAAATTATATGATAGTTTCGGGTACAAAGGCCCAAATTATTATATATTATAGCATTTTTTAATTTATCTAAAATTTGCCTTTATTTATTGTTACTATTTTTTTTCAAAAGTGAAATAATTTTTTGGTACTAAATTGTACTATGTTATAAATTACGGGATTTATATATTGGAGTCTACTATACAACTGTATGTTACAAATTACAGGTCCAATTGTAAGCCCCACATTCAATAACTTTCCGTTCCTTCTTTTTTTTGGCCGGGGGGGGGGGGGGAAGGCGATTCAATGAAAGAAACTGACACTTATAAACTTATCAACACACCTAACAAACATTTTATTAAATACTCGAGTCTAAAAATACTAGCTATTATTCAAAATTTATCAATAACGATCAGGGCCACCATAGATGAAATAGTGTTTGGCCTGTTGAGAAGCAGCATAATGTGTTATGTCACTTGTAAATTCTTCAGTATAATCATCAGCATCCACAATATTATGTTGTTTATCAACAACAAGCATATCTTGACAATATGCATTGTATTCTTTGAACTCGGATTTTGGAAAATACCCTGTTCCCATATGTGGACGCCCTGTGTTTGCTGGCCTAAATGCTTCTCCTCCACATGCTACATAGGAGCCTGAATCATATAAGCCTTGAAAGACCCTCTGTGGCCAAAACCCTAATATTGTGTAATTCGCACCGACTTCAAGCCACCAATTTCCATTCTTTGCATCCTGTTTTAAATTTGGATTCAGTTCCATGTACTCGAGTTAGGATTGTATTTGAGCGTTCATACAAAATTAAAGTGATTTCAAATCCATTTACATACCTGGTAAACAAAATATTTGAATTCGTATATCGGGCCTCCCATTTTTGACACGGGTTTTAGCGGAGAGTCAAGGGGGATATCTGACCTAACACTTATGAACCCGCATTGCGAGTTGAAACAATGTGATCCACCAGCCTGTTATGAAAACCATAGGCCAAAACAATCATTTTTACAAAGGCTCATCAAACTAATTATATTGCGGGGACTACTAAGCTTGCTAGTGATTCAACTTTCATATCATCAACAAGGAAGCATTAGTAGGGTTTACAAGTTTTTCAAAGTACTTACCACAGTATATATGAAGAACCGAGTTTGATTGTCTTTGTACACAAGTGGATTCACCTAGGATACATACAACTAGACAAATGAATAAAAGACAAGTATTCCAAGACAATTCAAAATAAACAAACAAAACAAAGAACAAATATTATGTTCATCATTCAGGCCTGTTCTTTTCGTTGGGAAACATGGGTTGAAAATGGGTAAAGTTAGTTGAGATTGGTTGAAATGGGTATTTTTTTTATTGAAGTGAGTTGAATTATTTTTTTTTTATATGATGGGTTGAAGTGGCTGTTTTCTTATTAAAGCTATTGAAATGAGTTGAAATTGATTGAAGTTGGTAAATTGAAACTTACCAACGAAAAAAACAGGGCCTTCATATGTATAATGGTAGATAATTAGAAGAAAAATGGGAAAAATGAAAGAGACATACTGTCCAACCAGTAATTATGGCATCAGAACCCCCTTTGATGATGATTTCACCTGAAGAATATTGGGATGGTAGTACTGGTGGATTAAAAATAGAGAGACTGGCTCCAACCCCATAATATGTCATTGTGGGATCACCCTTTGATTGAGAAACTGCATACTACAACATCAAGCAAGGTAAGAATTAATCCTGCAAAATTATATACTAATTAACAACGTTTTACTCTCCTACAATGGAAAATATGAGTGTTGGTCCATTAATTATAGTTTGCAAAATTTTATTAAGATTCTTATGTTGTCAAGAGTTCATGTTTATAACTTGTATTCTACCAAGTGAGTCTTGCTTCAATGGTATGCCTCTTAATTCCGTACCTGATGACAGGGTTAGCCCCCCAAGACTTCCCTTCTTAGCTTTTAATCAAACATATACTAAATAAACAAATTATTTCACTTTTTTTTTAAAATATTTCATGCAAATATCTAATATAAACAACGATTGCAATCAGCTGTAATTACTACGGACGGCCGACTAATTGTTTACATACATGCAAGATTGACTCATACTCATGTTGATACATAAGAAGATGAAATGAAGTATGCTTAGAGAAATTACATGTCACCATAGTTCTTATCGGTCATATTTAGAATAAGTTGTATACACAATCAATACGTCATAATTTTTATTCCTTTCTTTACGGAAAACTTAATTAAGACGTAAAATTTTGCGCTTTTTTCGTGTTTGTTTGGATAAAACTAAGCATAAGTTCAATATAGAAGAACACTTACATAAATCCTGTCTCCTGATTGATCTCCAACTGTATTTGCTCCTAATTGATCGTAACGTTGTTGAAAGAACTTGTCTCGAAAGATAGTATTTTCATTGTATCTTCTAATTGGAACTGTGCCTTGAGGACAACTTCCCTCCTTGAATTTGATGTTAATTGCTATATCATTATTCCCTGAATTTTTCATGGTTCTCAGCCATTTTGGTCTGGATGTAGGCCTCATCTACACCACAAAAAGGGAAGAAAAAAAAACACAAAAAAATCCAAAATGAACTTCTTATAGTGCAAAAATCAAAATATTAGATGTTTATTTTGACCTTTGAGATATCACAAAAATGAAGCAACTCTTTGATTTTATGTTTGAAGAAAATCAAGAAGTAGAAACTTAAAAATAGTACCAAAATACATGACTAAATTTCCGTCAAAAAATCCACTTTTTCCCGTCAAAAAATTCACTTTTTCCCGTCAAAAAATCCGTCAAAATATAGTCCTCCGTCTTGTAGTTTCGATAGACTTCATGAAGTTGTCCATTTTATTTTATTCTATGGGGAAAAAACAAGCACTACTAGAATTATCAAGAGACACAGTTATGGAGAGAAGGAAGAAACCTCGGGATGGAAGGAGTGGTTTTTCAATAACGGATGACTGAATGCTGGTTGCTTGTAGAAGTCCACACAGTCATAGACATCTCCATCTGCCGTCTATATGTGTATAGATAATTACACCATCATTACTCATATATATGTATAATGGTTTCTTCCCCAAAAGAAAATCCGAGAAATACAATAATAACTCTCGGTGTGGGTCCCACTTTTACGGGGTCTCGGGAGACGAACTGAAACAAAATAATTATCGCAATTCACAAGTACTTACCTCAACTGTCTTTATTGCAGATTGAGATCCTTTTTTGGTGGCTTTAACACAAAACTCTTGAACAGACGAGCACAACGTGAGAACCAGACAATACTTCAGAAACCTGGATGCCATTCTCTGTCTCTCAACTCCCGGGCTGCGTGAGAGAGATAAATAGACAAAAAATCCTCAAAAGAAATACAGTTGTGTGGAATAAATATATGTTTGACCTCCCAAAAAAGGGAATAAATAATAAATAATTTGAAGAAAAGTCAGTAAATTGTGCCTGGCCTTAAATAATATGTTATCTTATTGGATATCAATATATAGAGAAATTAGGTAATATATATATACACTTACTTAGGAGT
>JACYFF010010365.1:111446148-111534606 GCA_017589665.1 Selenicereus undatus | reverse complement strand
CACACACACACACACACATATATATATATATATCCATTTTGTGTCCAATCATAATTAATTACACTTTAATTTGCATATATAATTATAATCTCTGTCGAAAAAAAGCGAAGATAAAAGCTTGAATTCTTTTAACCGATTGAAATTAAGAAAACAATTATCACACATCAATTTTCTTCACAGCATATTTAGATCTACTTTTGCCAGCTTCAACCCCAAAACCATGAAATAATGAGCATAAGATTACAACCAGACAGCACGCCAGAAACCTTAGATCCATTCTTTCTTTATTTCTTCATTGTTACATGCATGGACGTATAATAAAGAGTTAAATAGGCACAATTTTGATATAGTTTAATTAATACGGAATATATTTGGTGATTCTTCCCCTCTTTTGTATCAAGAAATAGTTTAATGTAGTATTGATATGTTAAGTGAATGAAAAAAAAAAACTGAATATTATTGAATTTCGATAAATATATGCATATAATAAACTATGAAGTTCAAGAATTGCTTCATAATAATTATTTTATTTTTTTTTAAAAAGGGCAAGAATTGTATCCAATAAAAGTTAAAAAAGGGACTAATAACGTCTTAGTCTAATGATTAAAATGGAGACCCTGTATATATTAGGTCTCAATTTTGAATTCTCTATTTTCTTTTATATTATAATTATATTATATTGCTCTTTATAATTCTTTTGTATCATGCAAAAATTTAAAAGAGAGGGAAAATAATAAATAAAATAAAATTGTAGGGGTAGCCTATGAGAGAAGGGGATCGGAAAGATGACGTTTAGCCATCTTGATTATAATGTAATTAGATTATAATGTTGATCACATTTTAAACAAGGAATTAATTCTATATGGAAAAAAAAGAAGAAAAGAAACTAAAAGGAAAGATATCTTCAATAACAAAAAGGAAAGAAATCAAAAGGTTTGTTTGCGGGAAAGGGGGGGAAAAATCTAACTTTGGGTATTGCTTTTTTTACCCTTTTGATAAAACTCTTAACCAAAATCAAAACCAGAATGGTAAAAAATTTTCGGTTCGATTAATGGAACCAAATTTTTTAGAAAAATGAAACCAGTTAAATGGGTTTTTGTTTGTTTGTTTTTTTCCGCTCCTGTCCATGGTTTTTTTTGATAACACCACCCAAGAGCTTATCCACACCATCGAATCACGCTACAACACACGTGTTCCCGCTCGATTACCACATATTGGGGAGATCCAAGGAGAAAGCCCACTTCAACGAAGGTCCATGACAACAAGTACGAGTGAAGTTCCATCCTAAAATAAATTGGTAATAAGAGGAGTAGCCCACTTGACTTATTTACCATTTTTCTTCTCTTTAAACTCCTGATGTGTGACTTTTCAGTTATGTATCATATTCTGAACGAAAAAAGAATACTAATATTTACAGGAGATGGTACCATTGGTTGTTAATTATATGAGATTAATTTCTTTTTTTAAGGATATTCTACATACTCAAATCATTTTTCTCTAATATTTCCAACCTTTTTGTATAAGACGTGAAAAAGCACTATAAGACGTGAAAAATGAACAAAAGAAATGCAACAACAATAACAACAGCTCTTAGTGTGACTCCCGCTTTTGTGGAAGTTTGGGGAGATCCAGATGTAGGCAGTCTTACCTCTACCGGCATCCGGCATCCCTATCCAGTGAGAAGCCGAATTCAAGAGACCCACAAAACAAAAGGAATCTAAGCACAAAAAAGAAAAAAACACACAACCTTTGTCACTGATCGATTGTTAATTAGATTAAACACTAAATTAAAAATACACTAATGACCACCAAAGGATACAATATGTTGATGGTCCCTCATATGATTATCAAAAACCCCATAATTAGGATCATCTGTGTATTTCTCAGTATAAGCAGCATCAACGACATTATGGGCATCATCCACCACAATAAACTCTTTGCAAAATGCATCATTGACCATATCAGGGGCAAAGTCAGGATAATGACCAGCTCCCATTTCTGGAGGTGGTGTCATGCTTGCTGGGCTGTATACCTCTCCTCCACATGCTGCATATGTTGCTGAATTTTTCAAGCCTTCGAAGATCATTTTCGGCCAAAACCCGAGGACGATCGGGTCTAGTCCCACTTCGAGCCACCAATTTCCGTTCTTTGCGTCCTGTTATAAGTATGCATTAATTTGTACGATGAGATGTATAAGATATGCACATTCAATTAATTGTACGTGTTACGTACGTACATCTTTTTGGAATAACTGGGGATGAATTTGCATATTTATCTAGTCTCAAAAAATTTTTACCTGATACACAAAGAATAAGTTTGTGTAGATCTTTCCTCCTCTGGTTGATACAGGAGACATGACAAAGTCAAGAGGGATATCTGATCTAACGATTATAAACCCACATTCTGAATTGAAACAGTGCAAACCATTCGCCTGTGGATTAGACGAACATCAATATTACTCCAAGGAGTGTAAAACTTAAAAAGAAAAAATCCAATTTACCCTTTGGCACGATGACATGAGTCATGACACTCTTAAGAGTATATAATCGAAAATTTTGAATTTACCTATGTATGTAACAAATTGAATTCTGGTGGACTTACAACTGAATATATGAAGAACCTGGTCTGGTTATCCTTGTACTTAATAGGATTAACCTGGGAATTAATTAAACAGGATAAATAATCCCTACAAGATTACAATAAAACTCAAAATACAAATTAAATTAGTTTGTATATTACTTACAGTCCATCCAGCAATAATGATATCAGAAGTACTCCTAAGGATAATTTCAGCAGAGCTATACTGGCCTTGTACAACTTTAGGGTTGTATATGCTTATAGTTCCCCCAACTCCATAGTATTTTCTCCAAGGACTGCTTTTTGTTTGCCCCACAGCAAACTTGATTAATTACACAAATAAACTAGTTCATTAAATTCAAATATATAGTAAAATTTTGAAAAATGTTGTCATAAACTTTGAGGTTAAAACTCACAACAATTCCATCTATATTTTCTTCGTTTCGCAAGAATTCATCCTTCTGATTCATTCTTCTAATAGGAACTGTCCTCGGAGGACAGCCGCCATCCTTTAATCGGATCATGTTCATGTCCATTGGAATCTCATTCGAGAATGAGTTATTGTTGTTATTGTTGCTAACCCTTTTTGGCCTCGCGGTAGGCCTCATCTACACACGAAAAAAGATCGATAAATCAGTTAATGTATATTTTGGGTGGTTTGTTTGCTTGTTGGTTTTAACAACTGGTTTAGAGACTGACGCATTGCTGTCACTAATTTGATCATTTGTCAGTCGCTTGTTCTTGAGCTACTAATGAAATTCAGTCGCTACTTTACGTCAAAGACCGATTTTATCAGTTAGCCACCAAATATTCCAGTGGCAAAACCGCGAGTTTATGCAGGGAAGTACCTGAGGGTGGAAAGTATGGTTTTTCAGAAGAGGATGATTAAACGCTGGTTGTTTATAGAAATCCACGCAATCATATATATCTCCATGCTTCGTCTGTGGATCATCATTCTATGTTAATGCTTAAATGAAAGAGTGAATTAGTTACTCCATCGTATCATACAATACTTACTAGAGAACGAATTTTACCTGGATCGTCTTTACAGCGAACTCTAATCCATCTTTCCTATGTAGTTCTCGTGTGGCATCGACACAACGTGATAGAAGCATCAATGTTGCGAGAAAATAAAAGTTGCCTCTGTGAGCCATGGCCATCTTCTGGACTGCAAAGAGAGCCAGTTTTTGGTGACTAGCAAGGGGAAGACAGAACTAGCAGTGTAATTAGAGTAGACACTAACCTATGTAAATCAACTACACTATGGAAACGAGACTCATGGTAATAGCATTTAAATACAAAAAAACTTAGTAGAAGAAAAGAAGAGAAAAAAAAAAAAAAACAGAATCCAAAAGGTCAAAAGCATTTAAGTATATTCCATGGCATAAACAAAAAGTATTGGGGGGGGGGGGTTGCAATTATCATCTCATGCAAGCTATGTGATAGAATCAGCCTCTTTATAAGCAGAGATGTCTGTAGAGGTAAAGTTGTCTACATCTGAATCCCATCAAACTCCATGACAATTAACTAGTACTGAAAGTTATTGTTATTGTGTTGTTACAAGCTACGTAATCAACGTGGACATGCTCATCATTTAATGCTTGAATTGAAACACAGAAGATACTGGGAATATCAATTTGGATTGGCTGACAATCATCATTCAATGCTTGAATTGAAACACAGAAGATAAGATCTTGGGCATATCAATTTGGATTTGCTCACAATCAATGCCTTAATCGCGGAAGATATGGCCAAAGAAATGCTTCTCTAAAATTTCGTCCATGAATACCAATGAAGTCTTAACCTAGTGGCGAAGACAAAGGTATTGGGTACATTAGGTCTCAAGTTCAATTCCCCATTTTCTATTGTATCGTAATTACATTGTATTACCCTTTGTGACTCTTACTGACCCAAAAAAAAAGAAGAAAAAAATCATCCATGAGTACCCACAGAGGGAATGTTCCTAAAACAGAATTTTGCATTGCTTCTATTATTCACAAATCACAACCACATGATATATTATACACGGCCGTAAGGTCCATTACACTTTTGTTTTGCTATTATTATAGTCACCAATCTACATGCAATCATACATGTAGAAATAAAACAGCCTACATTAAGTAAGATCTCCGCATATCCCGCAAGAACGAAACCCACGCTAAGAGTAGTTATTGTATTTATCACCAATCGGCTATAGCTCAAATGACATGTTAGGCATAAGTATTAACTAATAGGCTATAGATTATAATGTAGGCTGTTGAACCTAGTTTCAAAAACCGACCGTCACCAACCCCCCCCCCCCCCCACCCATGGCCCTAGCCGGCTAGCCCTAGATCAAGCCCAAATGTGTTAGAACACATATAATCTAAAAAAATCAAAAAATATTAATTATCAGTGAAACAAAGTAAGAAATTTGAACAAGTTGAAGAAAAGGATGGACAAATGTATTCACGCAAAGAAAAATTTTCATTACAGGTCCTGTACAGCACCAATCTGACTAAAACACTCTTCTTCTCTCGGAGTTACAGCTTCCTTGGCTTCCAAACGACGCTCCTAAGGATCAGCAGCCCCATCTCTCCCATTTTCCTCTGAAACACCCATTTACTTCCAGCATGCCATGCGACAAACTCTAGAGGAGCGTCATAAACAGCCCACATTCCTCTTCGCCAATCCCCTCAAGGAAGCCATGGCACCAAGCTCCAAAATCCAGCTCCTTTTGGTCCTGGTTGTCTATACACAATGGGGACTTTCTCCAGAAATCCCTGGCAACACAGTCCAAAAGGAGATGAGTGATCGTCTCATATTCACTCCCACAGGCTAGGCGGAACACATCAACTTCCCCTTCTAAATAGATTGACGCACGTTGGAACTGCACCTCTGCACGCTTTCCAACATAGGTTCTTTACTTGCAGTGTGGCCTTCACACTCCATAGCCTCTGCCAATGTCCATCAATATGCCCAGACCACCCTGCTGTGCCTCCTTGTGTTCAACAACAGCTTCCAGTTCTCTTGCCAAGAAGTTTGTCATCTAATTAGTGAATTCTTCACTTTGCGTGAGTTCGCAAATGAGCATAATTGACGATTCATTCTGCCAAAATGGTTATCAGAGACTGACGATTTATTTTGCAAGACAATAAGAAAGTGACTAATAGACTTCGTCAATACAAGCTGCAAAAAGGGAATGGGATATCAATAGCCATATAAACACATGACTGATTTGGGCCACATAAAAGAACGGCAAGAACCTTTAACATTTGGTTTTTCTACTTACATTAAAGTCAGGTTGTAGGATGTTTTATTTTTTTTTTCCCCCATGAATTACTTCATCTTTCGATCCCTACTGTAACTGCCCAACCAAGTAAGCTCTACGGAAAATCAAGATATGCTAATTTTTGAATGGGAAGGTCTAACAAATCACTTTCATTAGCTCAATATCTTTCTCCCAAGTACCCTTTTGTTTCACAATTTTCTTATGGGAAAAATTGAGAGACACGAGCACAAAATGCCTGGGCAAATGAAAAATGGCCCACAAAAATGATCAACTTCATGGACGCTATCCACGAAACCATCCCATCAAAGAAGTATTGTCGCTGAAAAACTAGCAATAAGCAATGAAAAATCCTCCTCATAAACCAGCAAAACATATGGACTAATCTGCAGGCACTTACAGCTCTAATCCACGTAGAACCTTACCCTTGTCATTCACTCATTGCGAAGAGAAAGAGGTCAACATTGAAGCCAAAACAGGTTACCCCAGAAGGGTTGTGAAGTGGATTCAATAATTTGGGGGAACGGAGCAAAAGATGCAAATCAAATATTCTTTTTCATACTTAATATTCTCCTATGATTTAAAAAAAAAAAAAAGAGAAGCTTTGTGTGCATGATGCCCCCCGCGGGGGGGGGGGGGGGGCACAGCCCTGTTGAACCACTCTAAAGCTCTGCCACTGAAAGTACTAGTTTCATCTCAGTCAGGGGTGTTAGTTAGAAAGGCATTAGCTACCCCACCACCTTGCAAATCACAACAGGTAATCCAACAGAAAAGCTTGATCCAGTGGGATATACAACTGGACAAGCAAAAGACAACAAGAACAAATGAAAGAGCTGGCGAATATGCTGAGGCTTTGGATTTTATTCAAAACAAATGCCAAACAAGTACAAGTACACTAATATCACCAAAACTTTGCTGCACAATAAGACAAAGCTGCACTTACTCATACAAATATGAGACAATCCAAGGATTGGATATCAACTGCAGCTCCAACTTATGACTTGTGGTAAGGGTCTGGCTTGTCAACTATGACCATCTCATTTCCTTATCTCCAGTGTATACCTGCATAATATCAACCAGATAAGTTAAGACAACTTCCTCTTCCTCACTGAAATGTGAATCTTTCACGCCATATTAAAAAATACATAAAGCAATCTATAGAGGAGCCAAATACATGAACATACCTATGCCCTTAATCCAAATTGGCTTACTTCCGTTGATGTGATTTTTGTTGCTTTGACTACAGTACTTAGCATCATTTACACCAAACAAGCAAAGAGAAACCACATACTTGCCACCAACAATAATACCAGTAATAACTACTACTACAAAATCCTGCTAACCTTCATCCCATCAAGCTCAGCTCACCCAGCTATGAAAGATAATCACAGAAATGACAAAATGCATTCAAACTGGCAGTAGGCACTCAAGTAAGCTTTCAACTCTTCGACAAAATTCAGTTTGACATGTTACAAACATTAAATATTGAAGACCACTAAGAAGTACAGACAAAAAATGCAATTTGTGCGCCCAATAAAAGGGGAAAATGTGGAATAGCTAGAAGCATTGGTCTTAACTCTTAAGAACCTACAAGTAAATAAGCATTCCATCATAGCTTGCCCACAAGATGCTCAGCAGTCAGGAAGTAACTCCCTACTATGATAAATGAAGCAAGACCACTACGAGCCATCCTAGCAGAAATCCCACGGAACAGAACATTGCGATCTGTAGGGTGTATTCCTGTAGATCTCTCAAACCAATTCCCTGGCTGCCTCCATTTGAGGAACCTCCTCTCCATAGCAACATACTTGGGCAGTACAACGCACTGGGATCGGGTTCTTGAGGTGTCAAAACCATGGGAAGCAGCAGCTGCCACAGCCCCAGAAAATCCAGCTGCCATGCTAACAGCCAAAGGAGACAGAGGGCCAATCTCATCAATTGTCGTAGGGGCAGGATCCATCCCAACAGCCTTCCAGTTAAGCATTGCCAGGTGCAGAAATTGCCAGCTGCCAAAAAAGATCCCACCAAAAACAGAATCCCGGACTAATCCTGCACGAAGACCTCTCCACAATGCACCCCAGCCTTCCAAGCGGATAACATCAAGAGGCCGCCTAACATCAGTGGCAGCAGGTGGCTTACCAGAGCCCGTCATCATCCAAGGATAATTTTTCAAGCCGTCCAAAATATTATGACTTTTTGAAGATAAGACGGATAAGAGGTTCACAGTACGATCCAATGCGGCCTTATCTAAAACATAACCAGGCAGCAGCTTAGAGTTTAGAGATGCCGGAGCAGATTTGGCTTCTGGAGTTATATTTCTGGCAACATGAACAGCTGCAGCTACCTGTTTGCGAAGCTTCATCATCTCAAATGGTGAGTTTATACAAGATTCCAAGGCACCAGATGCCATACCAGCCAAAAGGGCTTCCGAAACATAAACATATTTATCCATCCGACCATCTTTGCACAATGCCGTCAAAATTTCATAAACACCAAACCGAGCACCCAGACTCGTGATCCTTCCCAGTGTCAACCAACTAAGACCACTGTACAACCCCGAATATCCCGACAAGGATTGAGTTCTACCCAACACTTGAGTTGCAGTCAACTGTTTTCTGGAACTTGCACCAACCTGAATAAGACTTTTGATGGTGTCAAGAGGGTATGTCAGAGCGGTGCCTACAGTCACAGCCCCTGCAGCAGCAAAAACATGGCTTGCAAATACAGGGTTCTTCAACAGTTCATCCATCTTGGATAATGCTGATCCGCGCAAAAACCAAGAAAGAACTCTTAAACAGTATAGGCAGGAAGCATATGACTAAAAAGAACTATATGTGGATAATCATGGATGAAATGTTGCAGTCAAAAGAAAAGGTGTGGGAGAAACAGGGAGTCTTGTAAAAGATGTCAAGCAAGATCGCATCAAACCGGAAATCTTGCACCAGCGTCCTTTGATTGCAGTGCGCTTCCAATCCTGCTTCCACAGAAAGACAAGAATATAAAGGGAGCTTACTTCAAAGGATGGCAAAAAGCATCTCAAGACCCCCGCTGTTGGGCTCCACAAGTTGATACTTTGATCACACAGAGCATTGGTGACCGGAGGTTCCGACCGAGGGGAAGTGGGGGGGTGGCGGCAGACGGGAACGGGTGGGGGAATCGAGCGCCGGTGGTGCGCGGCTAGGGTTAGGGTTTGCCGAATTGGGGAATTGAGTCTTCCGGCCAACGCCGGTGGTGGTGGAGGTCTGGTGGTGGTCGGGCCGAGGTAGCGACCTCAGGGTGGTGGTCGGAGGCGGTGGTGGCCGACGGGAGGGGTGGCGTCGACGGCTGGCAGCAGGATCTACGGTTTCTGGGTTGGTTTTTTTTGGGGTTTTTTTTTTTTTTTGATGGACGTGGAAGTGGAAAAAAAGGAACCCAAAAAGGCAGCGGTTCGGAACGAACAGCTGTGATATCAAATTTGACATAAATGCTTTAAGAGCAATTTCTATAAAGGAAAATAATTAATATAGAATATTTTAAAAGCTATCGTATAATTATGATTATCACATATTAAGTAATCATGAGTGTATTGTAAAATTAATTGCATTATATTATTATTGCATTACATTTAACCAAATATCACATAAAGAAACAAATAGAGACATAATCTAACAGATATTATTCGCTAACAAAAATAATAAATGAAAAGATAATATTCCTAAAAGATAACTTATGAAAATAAAAATACTTCATATATACTAATATTAAGTTATATCCATATCTTCAGTTCTCCTTTATCCTTATTCTGTATCAATTGGCTGCACTACGAATTGTATACATCCAATGACTAGTCAGTGTAGTCTCCAACTACTATGTATAGAAGAAACTGCACAGCAAACTAGTGAAAGAGAGGAAAAGACTAAGAGAGCAATTTCCAAGTGTTCCCTTCCTTAAAAAGATGGGGAAGCTCCTCACAACCCCACAAAGTTACTCAATCTGGCAGCGAATACTGACGCTCAACTGACCCAATTCTATGATTCCTGCAATTAATGATGAGCAAAAGCATCAAGCATCCCAAATTGCCAATTTGTCATCTTCTAGTTAGACAGACAATGCACTTGACCGTTAATCCTAAATAGAAAACTGAACAGGGCCATCAAATGACCATTTCTGGTAACAATAACATCAAATCAATTTGATTGTCTTCTAGTACGCATCAAATCAAACTAACTCCAAACTTGCGGGCAGCAACTTTCTTGGACATTTCATCGAACATTTAATAGTCATCAACATAACCCTCTTCACAAAACGCATCAAAGAATCAAACTTTTGGCCAATTCCAACCAAACCCCAGAATCAATGAGAATCGAAGTAGGGTTTAAGAACAAAGCAAACCACCATGTCAGAGGCCCTCTTTTTAGTGGACATCAAAAACACAAACAACATAACAAAAGAAGCACAAACAGATCACATATTCATACCAAGCGCACTAACAGAAATAGAGTAAAAAGAATGAAAGAAGATGAAGACAATGACCTGGGGGGATTAATATGCCCACAATTGTTGATCGGATGCTGGGAAGAGACTGTTGAACCGGAGCCTTTGGGGAAATAGGAAAAGGGGTTCTCAAGGGTTTAAGCTTTAGACTGGCATTGGTCTTGGTAAACCAATCACCCTTGCTCAGTTCTCTGCTTGTAATTACACGACGCTTCGTTTAATAACCATTCGAACTGAATTAGGTTAGCATTGCATCAAGTCATGTCCAAATTAATGGAATTTTTAGGTCAAATTGACAATGTGTGGGTTGATAAAATTTCATGGTTTGTACTTTGTAGGATTGATTCAGGTTTTTTTAATACATAGATCAGATCAAATCTATTATGAAATAGAGTTATAAGCTTTTCAAATAGAAGATATAATTAATGTTCTGATTTGAGATGGGATGTTAACTGTGTTCTAGGTTTTATTGTGGATTGAGTTTTAAGTACAAGTTTTGTTGTTGGGTTGACTAAGATGCATTACAATTTTTCGTATATAGTTATATAAATATGCTCATTTTTAAATATAGTTATATAGATTGGATCCAAAAGTAGTATATGAAAGAACCCACTAAACACCTCACATTTTCCTACTCGGCAAAGTTTTCCCAAAGTATATAACTCATAGGAACTAGGTGCAAATCCCATTGCTTACATAATTTACCATGTTTGGGCGAAAATAATAGTAGGATCAGCAATTCTTTAGAAAATGTCTGTGTTGTACTCCTAACAGAATATCAGTTGGATCGATTCAAAATTTATTTACAAGTTGGTACCGATACTTAATTGCTAAACTCATTTGCATTGAACTTTGTGATATCTTTTGCACCAAACAAAAAAGAACAAAGAATTGATAGGAATTCAATATGTTGCGTAGTAGACAATCTTTTCCTTTAAGATTCAACCTTTGGAGAAAAAGAAAATATGGAAAAAAAATAAAAAGATAAAATTTCAGTGCACTTTAAATGGAATACACATCATGGCTATGACAAAAGGGGTTTTTTTTCCCCATTTTGTTGGGAAATGATTCCAGGGCTTTCATTAAAATTCCAGTAGAGTACAAGTAAATCGATACAGTGTAATTTTGGGTCAAATGCAAGGGACTCCTCCAATCTAGCTGTTGAAACAAGACCATGGCTGTGTTTGCACTCCATAACCATAGTAACCACAGCAAAATGTAGATCTGCTTCTCATCAATCTTCAGAGCAAATTGTCACGCGATTCTGCCTTGCCCATAACCATAACAACAACAGCAAAATATAGACTTGTTTCTCATCAATATTTAGAGCAACTTGTCACAGCATTCCGCCTCGCGCAACATCCCACGAAGTATACGATTGACTGATCCCAACAAAGATAAACAGATTATTGCATTCATCGGGGAGAAAAACTAAAACAGCATCAGCAGAACCAACGGGCCTAACTCCCGAGCATTCCAGGTACCTATGGCCCTGCTCCCCTATGATGAAGAACAGCACCCCCCCCCCCCCCCCCCCCCCCAAAAAAAAAAAACCAACTCAAGAAAAATTGGAAAAACAACAAGACTGGAAGGGGGGGTGACAACCTATGTTGGGAACCTGCACAGATAAAAGGTTATGCTATGCAAGAATTGATCCTCCAGGGTCAAGGTTGGAGACAGGAGTTCTGACCTATGAGACAACGCATAGATTCGTTTCAGGGAATCTTGCTTACCAAAACAAAGAAAAGGACGACGTTGAATATGGCAACAACCCTCCATTCTGTTTTCATGTACTGAGCAACTCCTGCCCTGAAAAGGAGGGAAAACAGCTAAGCATGCAAGATACCACCAATACAAGTCATTTGGCCAAGTAACATAGTCGGGTGAATCATAATTTACTTGCAGGAATCGCAGTTGTAGCACTTGACGGCCCTTGAGTTCTTGTAGAGCTTGCAGTCTTTGTTGGAACTGGCTGGGTGATAGCTCAAATCATAATATGAAGCATTAACAGCAGGATATCCACACCTAGCAAATGCATTTGATATAGAGTGTCAGACTTTTGTCACTTCAACTTTTTGGTTCGCATGCTGTATCTGTGTGTGATGTATGACACTCCAAGAGCAAATCATAAAGCAATAAACTCTCACACAAATAATTGAACACACAAATATTCTTCAAATTCAATTCAATTTCATTCAAGTCTGCCTCTGCTCATTATTCGAGGAGGTGTATATAGGAATCATTACAATTGAAAAAAGGATAGAAATATTTTGAAGATAATGAAAAGGCAAAACTAGGACAGAAATAAGATATGACTAAAGACTATTATAATTAAAAAGAATCTCTCGGTTCTGAATTTCTCCTACGCTTCCTAGAATATACTGTCCCAATAAATTGCTTAGGAGACACTGCATCAATGTGACACTTACAGTGGCATGGGAAGCCACATACCATTCGTCAAAATTAAGGAAGAAAAACATAGAAAATGTTCAACATCGCTGATGTTGGACACAGCCGCATCCAAAGAACAGATCACCTCCAGCGAGCCTAGGCAATGTTGGTGTCCCTCTTTTGTCTACTTCATCCAGAATGAACTCTTCTTTTTTCTTTTTCTTTTTTTTGGATTGCAGATATGTATCAAAAATTTAAAAGTTGCAAAATCTTCTTGCATTCAAATTTGGTCATATTTCACATTCTAGGTATTAAGTGATAGTTTTGAATAAGATAGAGAGGAAATTCCTAATTTGACAGTGATAGTTTTGAATGTGGAGCTGCATGAATGAATAGATACTTACTCGGAAGGCGGTCTGCAGCAACCAGCCTCAATGGGGGTCAATTTTGCTGCTTTATACTGCTTTAGAGTCTGCAGAGAATACAAGAAAGTGTCACGAGCCAAGCAATAATTTGTGCTCCATCCCAAAATAACATCACATTCTCAATAGGCTGCAGCCAAAAAGAAAATGCAATCTTTTCTAAGGTGGAGACTACTACTTCCTCTTTCTCAAATACAGGGATTTTAAAAAAGCAGCAAAGCTGAAATGCTGGGATACAAACCTTGTATTTCTTGGCGAGATTAGTACAGTCACCAGATTTCACAAGACAAGCCTTCAAATTCTTCCAGTTATGGCTATTATTTAGCTGAAAGGAAATAGATGAACAATGTATCACATAATCTTGTCCATCAACATTATCAAACCTCTATTTAAGAGACCAAGATGCTTACTTCCTTCAGAAACCAAGAGCTGTAATCCTGAAGTTGATACTCCTTGTATCTGACCAAACAAGATAGGGCAACACATAAAGAATAAAAGAATAAATTGAAAAACATTAAAGAAACTGGATAATACAACGACTAGCAAATATTGAAGCTGTAAACCCCTGCTTAGATTGCTTGTTACAAAAACCAAACCAAGAGTCAGCATTTGACTCAAACTTTACCTCAACCCAGCTACTTTGTGTCCAGATCCATTATTTGTCACAATAAACCTGCAGGAACGACAAGATTAATTCCGACATTTTAAAGACTTGCCACAGGACAGCGGGAGTACATTCACATGGAACTACTAGTGTCTAAGAGACCTGAAACCCAAAAATCAGTTACGCTGCAACAAGTGAGACAAGGAAGACATGACTATCTTTGATATGAAACCATCCAGTCTTTCCTATATGGAGGGATTGGCATTTGAATCCATCATCATTGTTGGATTGATTATTAGGGAAAAGTCCAAAAGAAAGAAAATGTCATCCTAAATACCCCCATGATAGCCAGTCCCAGAAAGCCTAACTCATACCGCACTTTTTCTTTTGCCAAAATAAATTTGTGTCTTCCTAGAACTAGGGATGATGTCATTCACCTCTGAAACAAATCCAGCCCAATGTAAAGTTATAACAAACAAGAAAAAGATTATAAAAAAAAAAGTCCCATAGGAATAACGATTAGGTTTGGGGTACGCTAAACTCACAGCCCAAATCAACCTGAATCCAACATCAAATATTTTTCTTTTCATTTCTCTTTGTGTTGCTTTTAAAAGTTACCACCAAACTTGGTAATCAGTCCATATTTCTTTTGAACTTTTTTTAATTCCAAATATACTGTTTCAATAATGTCACATTCGCAAGGTCCTAGATTTCATCTTAGTCAGCAAATTACTATGAGTCAAATGGAGGAATTACAATGACAAGCACCACCATGAAATCTGATTCAATCTTAGAAGGAAAAAAAAATCTGTATTTGACCCGCCTCCAACCCATCAACATTCCTAGCTAGAATCCTTGAACGGCAATCGTATTGCCCAGTACTTAATTGTTAACAGAGATTTTCTTTCAAATCATCTTATGACCTAACTCCTCTATCATATTAAGAAAGACCCAGGTAGCGAAGGGGCAAGTTGCTCACTTCTCAGGTGGTCCAGGACTGCTCTTTGTGCTTCATGGCCTGGTCCCAATAAAACATGATCTAATAGAAAATTCTGAGAAAGCACAAGGAACTAGTGCAAAATTTAACATCTAGTAACATGGACCCACGAAAGGGACAAAAACACGACAAGGAAAAAAAAAGGAGAAGAATAAACGATAACTGCATCAGATTGACAGCATCACTTCAGGAAAGGAAGGAAACAGACTTGCTGAATTGCTGTTGAGAGCAGTTTTCTGGAGTAGTGGCATTGACTATAAATGAAGACAACGAGATTGTAAAAGGAGAAGCAGGGGGAAAAACTCCAGTTTCACCTCCAGCTCATTCTACTTTTGGACGGGGCTCAAATGAAGACCGTTCGATAAATTTGAAGGCTTTTCTGCCTTCATCGTGTTTCTACTCAAAGGACAATGGCAATGCCACTTTTCCTTTAATCAAAAGTCTAATCTATCCCATTCAAAACTTTTAAAAAGATCAAAGGAATCATTTTAATACAACAGTACATTGATATCCGTATATTCTATCCTACCAGCTTCTCCTACATAGTCCAAGATCACCATTATAAGTCATTGATTCTACATTATACTCTGCAACTAATTCAGCTTCCACTTCAAACAAAGGTCGATTAGTTTCTACTAAACAAGAAATAAAGAACATAACAAATATAGGGAACAAGGGAATATCGGACCATATCTACTTTTGCACCACAACAATTTCACTCGAATTACAAGGACCTACATATATTAGTACACTCTATGGGGTCCCCAGCCAGAACCACATGTGCAAGTTTCCTCATTTCTGACTTCCCCCATCCAAAACCTTCCCACCTGCTTTTACAATGAGCAAAAACAATGAGCCGTGTTACCTACAAGATTCTACCATTAAGGATAAGCTCACTCAATTACACCATGTGCCTCCTAAAATGGGGGTTGAAGCTAACGTTATAGGATTTATGGGTTAAAGGACAACATCTATATCCTTAGAACAAATTATTCTACAAAGTAATGCCCATATAACGCTTGGAGTCTAAAATAAGCAGAATTTCACAAAAGAACACTTTTAGCATAGATGCTCATTTGGCTTGAGATCAACTGCTTCAACAGCTAGTTAATAAGTGGATAACTATTAAGTATCTCTTAATTGTTTATCGAGGGAAAATCATGAACTTACAGCTTTTAAAAAGTTCAACGGTGAGTCATACACAATCAGTGCACAAAAAACAAAAGCCATAAAAATGCTAGTTGAAATCAGTTAAGAATAAGGCACTCGCAGAATGAATTTCAAAGTATTTAGTAATCAGTACGTGAGCAGATTGAAAAAATAAAGCTTAGGTTTCAGAAAGAAATACTCACGCCAATACAGTGAACACCAAAATTGCTATGAGTATCAAGCACAACATTATCAAGTACTGCGAACCACAAATGTCAAGGAAAACGTCATAGCAGCAATAGTGACAAAACCAAAGTTTTTAATCTGTTTACGTATACAGAAAAGGATACAATCCATAATAAGATAGAGTTGTTCTTTAGTGCTCCCAAGAACCCAATTAAAGATCTGTAAGCCAAAAGAAGCAACATTTATAGCAAATTCCTCAAGAACAATGAAAAACTATGCTGTATAACCTCAAAGTAATCAATAGAATGGATGAATACGACAATTTTTTTACATTACAAGTATAAAAGCACCAAGGGCTATCACAGGAAGTGTGAGAGATTTTCTGCAACCATCAGTATGACAGCTCATCCATATTCCAAATCCAATGACACCCAGTGCTATGAGCTGCACTTCAGAATGAAATTGAAGATTTTCAAACAATGCAATTACACATAAATAACACTTAAACAATAGCAATCTTTTAACCAAAAATGTAAGAAATTACTCCCATCTGAGACCTAAAATGGTAAACTAAGATGCAATAGCCAATAAGCATAACCCATAAATTGCCCAAGTAAAATCTCTAACTTTTCCACTGATTTTGCCAAATTCAAAGCAAACCCATTTCACATAAACAAGAACCACCAAAACCCAGATTGAGAAACAATCAGAAACCCCACAAAATCCAACTCAGAGACATTTATAAATCTGATATAAGCCTGAAGTAGCAAAACTCAGAAATTGAAGAACAAGAAACAACATGATACAAGTAGAAACAAACAAAAGGGCAAAATCAAAATTGGAAAATGAAAGAGTATTCTATACCATGCTGAGAAAGTTGATCCATTTGATTACAAAGTTGCTGGTGCCTCCCCCTGAGCTCATTTTCCTTCTTAGAGAGGAGAGACAGAGACAGAGAGAGAGGAGAGAGAAAGACACAGAGGAGTCTTTGGGCTGTTTAAAGAGGCCTACAAATAGAGCCCCCGAGAGAAGGGCCAGAATCAGATGGGTCCATACTTTTTTTCAAACTTGTTTGTTGGGAGAAAGAGGGCGCTTGAACTGCACTGCAAGAAAGACAGAAAGTTCTCTGTTCTGGCTCTGCCTTTTGAGCTTGCCAGTGTTCGTCTTAAAAAAATAAAGAAAGAGGACCCCGGGGGGGGGGGGGGGGGGCAACTTGTTAGGTAGAAGAAACTATTATTGAGGGCGTTTTGGTAATATTAGGCAGTGATGGAAACTTTGTTCATGTTCTCCAAACATAAAACGACACGACACGATATGATACGCCTCCGAAGAATTTAACTATGGAAATAAATTAAGATAATTCTCAGTCTAAGTTTCATACTTTAGAACTCTATCTTGCTAAATCAATAAAAATTCTATTTTTAAAGCTTATATTTTTTCACATTTTAACTCATAGAACTCTAATTTAAATCACCTACTAAAACATTTGTCATGGATCCAGCTCATAACATATAATCTCTATTTTAATCATTTAAATATAAGTAAAAAAAAAGAAAAAACAAAAGACAGTGACAAAAGGACAAAAAAAAATTAAAATGCGGACCGGAACTACAACCAGTTCCGGCACGGGTGGCAAAATGGGGCGCTCCACGGAAGAGGTGGGTGTGACACGCGTGACTGTGGCTGGAAGTGCTCTACGAGTGCAAGCTTTTTCTTTTTCTTTTTTTGGGTTAAAGTTTAGAATGTCTCTTTTGATTAAAATGATGAGATTCCGCAATTATTGATAGTAATACAAGTTTATAAATTGAAGGCCACCTTATAATTTAACTCAAATAAAAATTTCTCACATAACCTGTTTATTATATTCTTGGAAATTTAATTTTTCTTCTTTTTTTCCCCTGAATTTTTGGATGATAAATGTTTAATATAACAAGTTATATAACAATAGAGATGCAACAATTTCTCTGAACTGCAATTCTCCCTCCATTTTCGGGTTAAACTGCTCATTAACACCCAAAAACAGACCAACTGTGAAAACCTTACAAAGCCTGCAGAAGCCACCCCAGTTTTCCAGGAGGAAAGGGGAAAAGAAAAAAGAAAATATGTACAAAAGTATATTAAAAAAAAAAACTAAGGACAAAATAATGGCTCCAAAATCATGGTTCAACTCCATTTATGCACTTCAGAACAGCAGATTTCATTTCTTCCTTGCCCAGGCACGCTTGAACAATCACCTGCACCAATAACACATTACAATTACAAAGAATCATCAATGTAACAATTAGTCATTCAGGAGAAGAACAGGGCTTTGTTTAAGCAGTACAAAATAACAACTGAGCATAACAATCAATTAAAAAAAAAAACAAAGAACTCAATTCACAGAATGACTTCTTCAAAACAAGGGAACTGGGGATCCAATCACTAAATGTTGAACCCGCACACCTAGCAAGCGAATGGGAGACACATTTTGGATTGAAGGATAAATGGAGAAAATACTTGGAAATTTAGAATATTACCTCTTGTGCTTTGTATGCAGAACGAGCGAGTAGTTTGTACTGATCCTCAGATACAGATGCCATATAAACCTACAAGCAAGCACATAAATGAAATTTAAGGAGCCACAAATAGACAGAAGAGGATGCTCGGCACAAGATGACACTGATAAAACAAAGCCAAATATATTACGAGAAATTTCAAGGTCAAAAGGACTAGTGTTCACTTGTGCAACAAAGCAGTAGGGATAACAAGATTTGTGTCAATGCGGGTTTCAGGGGTGGTGCACAGTGTAAGTTGTAACAAACAAGCAAAAAACAAATGTAGCAATCCGGGTACACCACAAATAAACTTCATGAGAATATTTGAAGAGATATTTATCTGATCGGTCATGCCATTTGGCATCCCACCAGAGGTCCACATTCAATAGAGTTAAAGATGTTCAAAATATATGAGAACTATACCTGAAATGTTGGATGCAAACCAGGGCTCAAGAAAAAACGGCCCTTATTTACATTCTGAACCCCATCAATTTCTTGCAGTGCTTTAACAAGCAAGTCAACTTCGGGCCACTGATTCAAGATTGTAGCAACATAACAGTTAAGACTAAAATCGATCAAAGGATACAGCCATAGACGCTGAGGTCAGAGGTAAGTCAGTAGCATGCATCCAAGCAGCTTTCATAGAAGAAAATGTCAGCACATAGTTACCGGAAAGTCGGAAACGCTCCATAACCCTGTGATCCGTGTTCCAGAAACAAGCAATTTGAATCCTAAAGCTAAGTTTGTGCAATAAGTAGCGATCCCATTTTCGGATGAGGCGATCCGGAAAATGTTCCTGGTAACTATGTGTGAGCATGTCATCAACCAAAATCATTGCCTGTGTTTCCTGCTTAAGACTTCCAGCCTCTCCCATAACAAGATACTCATCTTTCAACCTTTTTTTTCCTTGGGAAAAGGTAAGTCATTATCCGTCAACCTTATTGCCACTTGAGAGGTTCTATGTTATGCAGCAATCTTGGTAAATGCAACCTAAAGAGACGAACTTAAGTTTAATTTCAAGAACGCATGCAATTACTACAGGGGAAAACCAATGCTCAACACTTAAGATAGCAAAATCCAAAAGATGAGAGACCAGAAAAAGACGTGACAGAAAGACCACCACGGCATGGAGACACACTAATAATCAACCAAAATATATGGCACAATAAGGATTCAGGTGAAAGGTGAAAATAAGAACCTCAGAATCTGCCTGTGCAGCCTCTGATCCACCATTAGAGCGACTATTACCAACTATGCATTCTGATGCCTCGTTTAAAGGATCAGGCTGCAATATGAATTCAAGAACAGCAGTGTCAGATTATAGCAAATGTTAATTAACTCAAACAAATGGACCAGAATAAAGAAGGCTCACACTTATTCCCTTCAGCGACAAAAAAATGCGCACCATTTCAAAATTCAATAGGTGAACTTTAGCCTCCACAATCTGCAACAAAAAAGGTTTCCTCATAGCTTGACAAGCAATAGAATACCACGAGGACAGTGCTTAAAGTCAAGATTTGCAAAGATTCATAATAGGCTCTCACCTCTCGGACATCAATCTGTTTCGGAACAGACAGGATGCTAGTGATGACAAGTTAAGCCAAGAGCCTAGGTTTCTGAGGTTATCTAAAGTTCTTTTTTGGCTTTCTAAAAGTTTGGTGAATGCATGCATCTCTCATGAACCACTGCCAATCAAATTCCAAGATAGTACCACTTATTTAATGAGCGCTGCCATCAAATAATTAACCTCTCATACCTGGCCAGTTCTTAGGCATGATGCAGGGTCCAGATTTGCATCCCACGACACCTCTGACCGCTTTATCATAGCAGGCACTCCTTCAACCTAAAACACATCATTCACCACACCATAGAGTTCTTTAGCAACTGCAACAACGCAGTCCAACGGTGTTCCTAAATTTGAAAATTTATGAATAACAGTTGTACTCCTTACCTCAACAAAAATACCATCATAAGTTATCTTCGTTATGCAACATTTGACAACATCTCCAATGCTCAGCTTTGCCTATAGTTACAACAATACGCAACTTAGTGAATCAACCAGAAAAATCATCAAGTACCATTTGACACTCAAAGGTCTGTCCATCTAGGTTGTCCCCCCCCCCCTCCCCCTCCTTGAAGAGTTGTTCAACAAATTTCTTTAAAGAAATAATAAAATGCTAGCAAACAGAAATATATGACAGTTAAGAAGCATGAAACGAAAAGGATCCTGCAGTGCCTCAGGCATTCCTGTGGTAATTTTCAAAATGATTCAGCACATAAAGATTGCATTTGAATAAAAAGACACAAATAGATGACATTTTGGCTGCTATTGATTTCAAATCATGAAACCTTGCCGCTCTAGAGAAGACTCACTGTCTTGGTAAATAGATTCTTTTAATGCTAAAGCTCTGCATATATGTGTCCTCATGTCCTCTCAAAATTAACATGCTGCACTTGTATATGATACCACCGAACGCCTTTATTTTTTAAGGAAACAGTAGTGATATATCCATTATAAAAGGGGAACCCGTAGGATTGGATGCTGAAAAGCATCCTACAAAGAGGTTAATTACAACCTACAAGGAGGCCATACACAAAAACAATTGCATCAAACGAAGGGACAAAATATGTCCTCCCATCAAGAATAAAACATGAACCCACTTGTCTTACCATCAATCCATCCTTAACAAACAAAGGAGTACCAAACCTTATATTCGTTGACGAAAAGTAACTCAAGAAGAAAGACTCTACACAAGAGTAGCTCTTTATCCCCCAATAACTTCACGGCATCATTGTTTGTGGTGAGTGGCAGCAGATGCACCACAGTGCCTAAATGGCGTCATCTGCAAGGCTGATGCATGCAGAAGAATTTTCTGAACTGGTTTGTGTTTCCACGCCATCCCGTCAAGACCCTACCTCAACCCACCATCAATGGCCATACAGCACCAAGGGAGGAACGAGGTCTAATACAGTAATTTCCCGGGTTACCCCACCAACTACAAGTCACAACCTAAGCATATTGAATTCAGAGTGCAGATGAGATTCAATGTTTTAGGTCTAATGCAATGGCAACCTTCTCCTGAAGAAAGCTCCAACAAAGCTCTCTGGTGGTGACCGGCTGTCTAGCATAATCCTCTTTTTTTATCCACAGCATCATCTATTGAAATGATGGACACCAAACAAAGATAAATATAGGCCAACTAAAGTTTGCATTTGTTGCCAAACTTCATTCGAGAGGCTTTCGTGCATGCAAATGCTGCAGATAGATTGCAGGTGCAAGCCGAAGAGAACTTCAGGATCTAAAAAAAGATTGTATCGAAGAATTCTCAACTGTACTGACCATTAACAGTCAATTTTTCTTTTCTTTTTTTTTCCACATCCTGTCAAGTCTGAAGAGCAATTTTCATCATCTATCATCACAATACACAACAGTACTAAATGGCTGTCTTTAAGGCACGCACATGCTCTCTCTCTCTCTCTCTCTCTCTCTCTCTCTCTCTCTCTCTCTCACACACACACACACACAAAAGGGTCACTAGAGTAACAGTCAGTTTCTGCCTATGCACCCTACCCAAAATGAATGCATGAGTCATGACATTGGAGAACACAACAATGAACAGTATCCCAAATGAAGATACCATTTTAATTATTCAGGATCAGGTTAGATAAACTGCAATGATAACAAGATCTAACAGAATTTGATTGTAAGCTAGCTAAAAGTCAGAATATAACCGACACACACCCTTTCTTTTGTCTATCCATACTTTACGTAGTAGCTAACCTAGGAATTCCAGTATTCGTAGTAACTAATAACCTATCAAAGTCTCTCTCCCAACGTGAATCAAAATGAAAATATACATGACAGGCTATTTTTTATGGAAAAGTGAGTTGCTCCAAAGAAGGTCCATTTCAGGTTTCACATGAGAAAAATTTTAGTTTACATAAAATAGTGTACAAGCGGCAAACTGGAGAAAACTTAACAGAAAATGAGAAAATCCCCTTACCATGAGGCTTATCTTTTTCTTAACAATCTCTTCCTCTCCCACTGAGTTCATAGAAAATACAAGCCTTCTGGACTTCTTATCAGCAAACAAAACATTAACTTTGATGTGCTGCAACCACACAGTATCCGTCAAAAATACAAAGCCTTGCTGGAAAGTTTAGTAAATAGTGCACACATTATGGGCAAAGTTTCAGGTTTATTTGATCAAACCTTTCCAATAAATGATGATAAATATTGCATTTTCTCTTGTTCATATATTCTGAAAAGATCTTCCAGTTCCATATCAGCTGTGAGGTATGCTTTCCGGCTGAACCCTACCAGGGATGATGACTCAAGGGAAGTGCTTGGATTTGGGACCTCTCCATTGGCAATAATGCCTAAATTTTGGCTATACTTGGACAGACTTAACCCATTTTTTCTCAACCATGACCCAAAAGCTAAGAACCTTGTCGTAGCAGCCAGGTTGGAGTATGGCAAATATCCTAGCAATGACCCAAATAACACCTGAAATAATAGGAATTGATGTTTGCGAAGATGAAAAAAAGTAGCATACTTCAAAAGCAGAATAAAGAAAGCTGCAAGTCTTGGTTGCATCCATACCACGAAACCTCCAGGGCCACAGCTAATCAATTCTACTTCTACTCTATGTCCAGCAATGAAATGCTGTTCCACCCATTTCCAATCAGTATCTGCAATATCCTGCATGGACACGCAGAATTTAAGATATGCTAGAATAAATATTAGTTAATTACAAGAAGTGTTTAAGAGACAAAGGTCCAACCTTCAGGGGCTGTGATAAAAGCAGTTTGTCCTCCTCATTTTCACCAACAGAGCTTTCGGAATCTTCCTCAATTTCACCATCAAAGCTCTCAGATTCTATAGAGTCATCGCCCTCTCCAATGGGGTAAGGCATTACTTTCTTAGATTGATCTAATCTATCATGCAAAAAATCACATTAGCAAATAAAGCTAACTAGGAATACAAAACATGTAAAAATGATTATAAAATTTTAAAAAAGGACATTTTATTCAAGAGAATCAAGGGATGGTCTAGTGGTTGGAAACTTGGAACACCCATCCCGGCTTTAAGGCCGGAGTTCAGTTGTCTGTAACACAACCATTACACACCCCCCCCCCAAAAAAAGAAAAAAGAAGAAAGGAAAGGGCGAGGGCCTTTAACTCCAAGCTTAGACCCACATATCAGGCCCAACTAGAAGAGCCATCTATACAAACCCCTCATCTCAACAAGCCCATCCTGAGGAGGGAAAAAAGGAAAGGAGAGATGAGAGAAATAGGGAAGAGAATGCAATACCTTTTTAGCCTATCTAGTAGCACAGACTCAACCGAGCTCTCAGAGGCACTAAGTCCTTCAGTTTGTTCAAGGTACTGCATTCCTTGATAACAGATAACTTCTAGCTGTTAACTGCTAATCATCCACAGCATTTCCAGCAGTAAATGACACTCAGAATCAAAAACAAGTTCATCATTTTACCTGTCTGAGGGCCCTCCCTTTGTTCATCTTGCTTTGAAACAAGATCTCTTCTGGATTCTGGATCAACAATATCCCCCACAATCCCAGCCATTCGATTAGACACAGCAACATACCTGGTTTCCTCAATACTTCTGCGCACACCAGCTTTTGGCTTCCGCAACATCAATCCATCATAACCAGTGATTGCATCCTGTTGTCCATTTGTCAAGCCACTCTCAAAACCTTTTGCTTCCCCCTTTGTCGGTCCATTATATGCCAACCCATTCATCAAATTATTTTCATTTTCAACACCATGACCCTCAGCCATCTTAATAGGTTCAGGCCTCTTCGACAATGCCAGCCCACTAAATTTCTCCTGCACAGGTTCTGTCCTCATTGATAGTGTCAAATTTGGCTTAATACTTAATCTGGACAAACTTTCCACCTTGCCATCGTTCTCATTATACACAGTTGGTTTACGTAAAATAACATTTGACACATCAGACTTGCTCGCACCACCTACTTTTTTCGTACTTGTGTAATTCGGCTTCTTGATTTCTGGCAAGTTGGAAGTGTCCTCACCACCCCCAACTTTGATCCCTTTATTTGGTACAGGTTTCACCAAATTCAATCCATTCTTCGCTTTCGTTGACCCCAGTTTCGCAGGCACATCAAATGGCACTTCTTTCACTTCCACCATTTTTCCTTTGTTCTTGTAGAAGTTTTTCTCAATTTCCATATAAGAAGCATCCGGATCTAATTTCCTTCCCATTATCTAAAACAAAAACCACATGCATAAAACTGCGATTATTGATGATATATAACATCAACCTGACAAAACACATCAGGTTGCATACACCATTTACTAGTTACATAGAAGCAAACCCCATATATCATAGTTAGCTGCACAGAAAAGCTTTTATGATGAAGGAAATCCATCATCATGAATCTTTATGCGTCCTCCATTCCCATGTAATTGAAAGGGGGGATGAGCTACACTCTAGTGGCAAGTCTTAAAGCTTTGGATTTTAGTGGACTAAAGCAGTCCTATACTTCTTCTATTCTGGGGCAGTATTAAAAACCAAGTCTTTAAAATTTAGCAACCCAATAGAGAAAAAATCTCACTACAATTCACCCAAAAAATCCTACTTTACATTCATGACCCAAAAATTGCAAAAACAGGATGCCTTCGTGAAGTAGTACAAACGTAAACTGACCTTGGCCATGGTGAGTTTAGGGTCTTCACCATGCATTTGGCCGAATTTGAACTCCATAAGGTCCCATTGATCAAGCTTCTTGCTAGAATCCTCGTCTTTCGAAGCGAAAACTGAGATTTTCTTAGGGTTATTGAGAGGAGAAAACGAGAGCTTACTCCACGCTCTGCTTACTGGAAGAGGAGGAGAGAGAAAGGGGCGTGGAAGGGTCGAAGACGACGTTGAGGAGAGAGAAAGCTTCCCCATTGATTATGGAGGTAACCAAATCAAATCAAACGCTGCAGTTGCAGAAGAAAATTTGAAATTTGTGTGCTCCCGAAATTGAGATGCTGCGAAATACACAGAACGGTCACAGATAGAGGAATAGGAGGATTCTTATCCGATGAATGGGAAACGTGGCAGTTCCTGATTCGTCGTTTCGAGGGAAGAGTGTCCTTTACACCGACTACAGATAAGTCAAGGAGGCTTGACTCTGGTCAGTCTAGTGTGTTGAGGTTGAGGCTGTGGAAACTGTTGGATAGTTTGTATTCATGAGATGTAATAAAAGATAATTTGAATAAATGAGCTTCGGTCGAAGTATGGCTTGATTAGACTTTGTATTGATTATATTGGCTCTTGTGTACAAGAAGAATATCTAATAATATAAATAGTTCGCATGATCATAGAGTATATGCTAATCTCTTTAGATGTTTGTCGGACACAGGTTCAATTCTTTATGGCACAAATATTTAATCAAAAAACAATTGTCAAATGATAAATTTTGTTTTCTGAGCCAGAGGCCACCATGGTCCGCGGTGTTGTGTCTTTGCCTTTATTCGAAGTAAATGTTTCATAAACCGAATGCGTTTATCCAATTTTATCAGTTAGAATTGGATAAGGCACATTGATTGACAAGTATCTATATATAGTTCTAAGAAAAAAATGAAATTTATCTGATTTAGCTCTTCAGAAAAAATCACAAAAGGCTTATTGTATCCTAGGAATGTCTTTGTTGAAATCTAGAGCAATCCTTACGAGATAGGACAAAAAACACCTTAAAAATAGTGTTATTCACACCTTAAGCCTTTGTAATTCCTCCACAAATTGTTTGTATCTTTTCTTATATTTCCAACAATTTTAAGGTGTTATTATGGCTGAGTCCTCATCCACTGCATCTTTCAAAGTCTTAAACCAAGATTTTGTCAAACCGGATTGTTTTGATGGCACAAACTTCAATCGCTGGAAGGACAAGATAATATTTCTACTCACTGCTTTGAATGTCACGTATGTTCTCAACCCCAAGTTTGGGGCTATTTTTGAAGCCTCTCAAGATACTTCACCGGATGAGAAGGCAAAGGTTGAAGATTTGAAGAAGAAGCATCAAGAAGACGAGTATGTATGTCGTGGACATATTCTCAACAATCTGTCAGATCGCCTATATGATCTCTACATGCCAATTACATCTCCTACTGAGATTTGGAATGCTTTAGGGACTAAGTACAACACCGAAAGGCAAGATACTGACAAATTTTTAATGATGAAATATTTAGAGTTTAAAATGTTAGATTCAATTCGGATTCTCGACCAAGTGCATGAGTTGCAAGTCTTGGTCAATAGGCTTCGGGACTTAAAAGTGATTCCACCCGAGACTTTTCAAGTGGGAGCAATTATATCAAAGTTGCCCTCCGCTTGGAATGAATACAGGAATAAGCTTCTTCATATGCAAGAAGACTTCACTGTAGAAAAAATCACGAGACATCTTCGAATTGAGGAAGAGACTCCAAAAAGAGATGTCCTAGATTTTCCGAATAGTTCTAATGTGAACAATGTGAATGAAAGCCCAAGAACAATAACAAGAGGAAAGCACCAGATGGAAGTAGCAACAATAAAAATAAGAATGACAAAAAAAACAATCGTAAGTGCTATGGTTGTAACAAAAAAGGCTACTACATAAAGGATTGTAATCTTGTCAATAAATTGAAAAGGGATGCCTCTCAAGCCAAGGTTAACTTGGTTGAAAATGAGAATCAAGAATTTGTTGCTATAGTCACTGGCCTCAAAGGCTTACAAATTGGCATGGTGACTGAAGTTCATATGACCACCACCAAATATGTTGGATGGCAGGTTGAATATGGTGCTAATGTGCATATTTACAATGACAGGGCACAATTCAAGAGTCATAAGGAAGTCATTGATAAGAAAGTGCTAATGGGAAACCATTATGAGGCCAAGGTTCTTGGACAAGGCACTGTGGAACTTCAATTCAGTCCGGGAAAGAAGTTAACCTTGAAGAATGTGTTTCATGTTCCTGAAACTAGAAAGAATCTTTTATCTGCTTTTTTACTTTGTAAGAATGGTTTTAAGGCCGTTCTAGAGTCTGATCATGTTGTACTTTCTAAGAATGGGATATTTGTGGGTAAGGGGTACATCAATGATGGCATGTTCAAACTCAATCTTGATGGAATCAATGAAATAAATGATGTTTTTGTTTACTTTGTGGATCCTTCTTCTTTGTGGCATGTTAGATTGGCACACTTAAGTTTTTCATCTTTACAATATATGCACAAGAATGGTTACTTGTCCATTAAAGGTGACATTAAAAATGATAAATGTGAAAGTTGTGCTCAAGCCAAAAATGTTAAGAAACCTTTTCCTAAGGTTGAAAAGAATACACAAATTTTGGATTTGATGCATTTTGACATTTGTGAATTTAGTGGCATTCTAACTAGAGGGGGCAAGCAATATTTTATAACGTTCATAGATGATTGTTCTAGATATACTTATGTGTATTTGTTAAGGAGTAAGGATGAAGCATTTGATGCGTCCAAACGCTATACGGCGGAAGTTGAAAATCAAACAGAAAGAAAAATTAAAATTCTTAGAAGTGATAGAGGGGGTGAATACTTCCCTACGGAGTTTGATAATCTTTGTAAAGAATTTGGTTGGAGATTGTTAACTCCAAGTTTCTAAGTGCCAAATTGCCCAATAATTTGTAGGGAAAGCCTTACTCACTACTAGTCATATTCATAATAAAATACCATATAGGAAAAGGAAAGTGTCCCCATATGAGATATGGAAAGGTAGGAAACCCAACCTTGACTATCTCAAAGTGTGGGGGTGTCTGGCTTACTATAGGGCTCCTGATCCTAAGAAGACCAAGTCGGAACCTCGATGAATCAGAAGTATTTTTGTAGGACATGCTCAAAATTCTAAGCCTTACAAGTTCTTGGACTTACAATCTAATGTGATTGTAGAATCAAGAGATGCTATGTTTTTAAAAAAAAACTTAGGAAAGACATTGTTGAGCATTCTAACCCTACCATTGAAAATCAATCTCTGTCATAAAAGGATACTCCTGAAAGTTCGAAAAGACATTATGATGCTCCAATAGAACCACGAAGGAGTCAAAGGATGCATAAAGAAAAGAGTTTGGGAAACGAGTTCATCTTCTCACAAGCCTCAGTGTTCCTTGTTGAAGGAGATAGAACAAGTGTTACTCACAAAATACCCATTGTTCTTAATGTGGAACAAGAGGATCCAAAGACGTTCAGTGAAGTTATGGCTTCTAAGGACACTAGTTTTTGGAAAGAGGCAATAGAGGATGAAACGAACTCAATATTGTCAAACAATACTTGGGTTCTGAAATATTTGCCTCTAGAATGCAAACTCATTAAATGTAAATCGGTATTTAGAAGGAAAATGAATATAGATAGAACTGTACATACCTTCAAGATAAGACTTGTAGCCAAAGGCTTCACTCAAAATGAAGGAATAGATTATTTTGACACCTATGCTCCGGTGGCAAGAATCTCTTCTGTTAGAACTTTGATTGCTTTGGCCTCTATACATGTGTTACACATCCATCAAATGGATGTTAAGACAGCCTTTTTAAATGGAGATCTTGATGAAGAGATCTACATGGAGCAACCTGAAGGCTTTGTACTACCAGAAAATGAAAAGAATGTATGTAAATTAGTAAAGTCACTACATGGACTAAAGCAAGCACCCAAACAATGGCATGAAAAGTTTGATGGGACAATGCTTGCTAATGGTTTTACTCATAATAATGCTGACAAATGCATTTACTCTACATTTACTGAAGGTTATGGAGTGATTATTTGTCTTTATGTAGATGACTTACTTATTTTTGGTACTAACTAAGAAGGAATCCAAGAGACTAAGAAGTATCTTCTCTCACAATTCATGTAAAACCTCAAAAATTCAGACTATAATAGTGGTTCGTCGCGGCATAGTGAAGTTTCGGGGATGAAACTTTCTTAAGTGGGGTAGTGTGTAAAACCCCATAAATTTGATTTGAGAAATTATGTCCAGTTGGACTCATTTAGACCCAAATCAATACCAAATGAGTCCTCGTGAAATTTTCTATATAAAAAAATAATAAAATAATAAATTTTGGAAGTTTTAAAATCTCCAAAATTTTCATTTTGATTTATTGTCTATAAAATCCATTTTTTATTACTATTATTATTTTTTTATTATTGTTATTAACATTTTATTATTATTATTCCAAAAAAAAAATAGAAACCCTACTTACCCCCCTTCAGTCGCCTCCCTCACAGAAAAATAAATAAATAAATTTGTAATCAAAAATCCCCCCCCTTAAAATCCTAAACCGTAATCCCATTCTCCCCCTAACTCTCTTTCACGTCTCCCTCTCTCTCCCCCCCTTAATTTGTGATGTTAAAGTTTTGAACATTGTAAGGTTGATTTTTTTGTGAAGACTTGGTATTAATTGTTAGACTTGATATCCAGTCTGGTGTTTCCAAGAAGAAAACACGGCGGTAACACCCCGTTTAGGTTTTTGCTGCATTTTCGTTAATAATGGTGTTTAATAATGAATTAGAGATCTGGGGGTGTTATAATTCAAAATGAAGGATATTAATGTGGTGGATACTATCTTAGGCATTAAGGTAAAGAAACATAGTGGGGGTTATGCTCTTAATCAATCCCATCATTTATCTAAAGTGTTAGATAAGTTTAAGCATATTGGGATAAAAGAAGCAAACACTCCCTATGACACTGGTATAAAACGAGTTGTGAACACAAAAAGAGCTATAGCACAACTTGAGTACGCTAGTGCTATTGGAAGTCAGATGTATGCCGTGCATTGTACTGGACCAGACATTGCTTTTGCTATGTGCAAGTTGTCAAGGTTTACAAGTAAACCAAGCACAATGCACTGGAAGGTAATAGTTATGGTACTTGGATGTCTTAAAAGAACTGACGACTTAGAAATCTTTTATCATAATTTTCCTGTAGTTATAGAAGGTGTCATAGATGCATGTTGGATTACAAGTGCTACTGATAATATATAAGTCCACTTTTGGTTGGATTTTTACTCTAGGTGGGGCAGCCATTAGTTGGGCCTCACAAAAGCAAACTTGCATCTCACACTCAACCATGGAGGCTGAGTTTATAGCCTTGGCGGTTGCAGGCAAGGAAGCATAATGGCTAAGAAATTTATTATTGGATATAGAGTTGTGGCCACAACCAATGTCGCCAATCTCCTTATACTGCGATAGCGAAGCCACTATATCTAGAGCATATAGTAAAATCTATAATGGCAAGTTTAGACATATTAGCTAGCTTGAGACATGAGTTTGTGAGACAACTCATAAGGGATCGAATTATGTCCATCATTTATGTTAGGTCCAGCAACAATCTAGCGGACCCCTTGACAAAAGGATTGTCTCGAGATGTGGCAAAAGGCAGTGGCGGACCTAGGCATGCAAATTAGGGGTGTCCATAAATTAATATTGTTACTAATATACACTAATATTTTTTTTGGGGGGGGGGGGGTTTAGGGGTGTCCATGGACACTCCTAAGCCCCACATAGCTCCACCCCTGGCAAAAGGTA
Source organism: Selenicereus undatus (assembly GCA_017589665.1). Lineage (NCBI taxonomy): Eukaryota > Viridiplantae > Streptophyta > Magnoliopsida > Caryophyllales > Cactaceae > Selenicereus > Selenicereus undatus. The sequence continues at coordinate 111,503,460 of JACYFF010010365.1, read as the reverse complement.
CCACAGCTAGAATAGGCTCGAAACCCTTTCTTAGTCACCAATAATGGTAACCCAACCTTTTCTAGCAAAAACTAGAGACAGTGTTTAAAGGGTAAGAACAAGTTATTGTTTGTGACTTGTGGCACTAAGATTAGGATTTAGTGCAATGTCGCTACTGAATGAAATAGGGTGAGTTTAACTCTTAATGAATCATAGGTTCTAAGTAGCAATGACGTTTAAAGGATGTCACCTATATGAATAAATAGGTGGTGCCGCCGCCTATAGCGAGAGTCTAAGGGTTACTCTTCTATTTATTCATGAATCTAGGATTAGCACATGGCCATAAAAGTGCTAAAGCAACTAAAGTTTCTTAGAAAATGTGACTTGGTTGTGCGTGTGGTGATTTCGATTTCGTATTTTAAAGTGTTGGTTTAAACAAGGTAGTCACCTTTCACTTTATTGGAATCTTGACATACCTACACTAGTTAAAGGTTTAAATCGAAAGATACCTTTTTGTATACATAACCAAGTACAAAGGATATATCTCTCACAAATACAAACTAGGGGGGATTGTTGGATAGTTTGTATTCATGAGATATAATAAAAAGTGATTTAGATAAATGAGCATCAAATAAGTGTTTCACATTTGGGTCAAAGTATGGCTTGATTAGACTTTGTCTTAATCATATTGGCCCTTGGACACATGGAGAATATTAGATAATGTAAATAGCCCGCATGGTCACAGAGTGTATGCTAGTCTCTCTGGATGCTTGTTGGTTGTAGGTTTGATTCCTTGTGGCACATATTTTTAATCAGAAAACAGTTGCCAAATGATAAATTTTGTTTTCTGAGCTAGAGGCCACCACGGTTGGACCGTGGCATACATCACGGTCCGTGGTGTTGTGTCTTTGCCTTTATCCAAAGTAAATGTGTCATAAACCGAATGTGTTTATTCAATTTTATCAGTTAGAATTAGATAAGATACATTAGTTGACAAGTATCTATATATATTTCTAAGAAACAAAGGGAATTTATCTGATTTTGCTCTTCAGAAAAATTCACAAAAGGCTTATTGTATCCTGGGGGTGTCTTTGCTGAAATCGAGAGCAATCTTTGTGAGATAGGGCAAATAGCACCTTAAAGATAGTGTTATTCACGCCTTAAGCCTTTGTGATATTCCTCCACAAATTGTTTGTGTCTTTTCGTATATTTCCAACAGATAAGTTAAATGTTCAGTTCGATTTGGTCCGGTTCGATTTGGTTCGATTTTTCTCCTTTATCTTTGTATTGTATGTGTCTTGTGGCTTGCATGAATCTAAGAAAAATGAAAAGCAAAAGATGTATTTAGTTGAATAAATTATATTTACATTGATATAAACTATGTTAAGAATACGTTGATTACGTGATTCAAATAATCTTGTAAAGTCTTCTCATGATTAGAATTTAGGGGTCTTCGGTCTTCCTCGTCTTCTCCTACTCCTCTCTTCAACCTTGATTTTATGCCCACTTCTTTCCTTTTTTTATATTGTCGGAACTTCTATTGGCCTTGTTGCCAATGGTATGTTTCTTAATTTTTAGCCATTCCTCGGACCCTGCGTGATTGCGGGATGCTTGTGTACCGGGCTGTCCTTCATTCCTTTTTTTAGGTTGTCGGGACTACTATTGACCTTATTGCCAATGGTATGTTTCCTAATTTTTACTTTGTTTTTTTTTTTCAATTGTTAAGTATTTAGTCCTATTGTTATTTCATTCTAATAATAAATTTCGTCCCCCCTTTCTAAGAGTTTAGAATGTATTTCCAATAGTCCATGTCTCTCATTTTTTACGTGAGTCATCTCTTTTACCTATAGTGCAAGTCTCGTCAAGGTCATTGATTCAATTTGAGAGCATCGCTCTAACATGTTTAACAATGAATTTATCGTCTATTTCTATCTGTTAGTTTAGTTAGTTTTGATTTGTAATTATTCAACGATAGAACTCCATACAGCTTAATTGTGATCGTGTTTTTTTTCAAATTAAGTGTAGTTTGCCATACGACATTTGTTAAATGAAATCATATTGTAGCTCGCCAATGTTCAAGAAATACGTGTTTAAGTTACGTGGTTTTACAACCAGAATGATGTTGCAATTAAGTGACACAAAATTTTGAATGAATCTATGATATATTTATCAAAATTGGTTAGACAAATTTATTTCATGCCTTTTTATTGCATTGCTTTTCATAAATAATAACATAAACAAAAACCAGATGGATAATCAAACCTATACGCATCATAATCAAACTGCTTGCGATTGATTCTTTAAAAATAAATAAACAAACAAAAGGGTATTGAACCCAAAGAACTTTTCATTCATAAAAAAATAAAAAATAAAATTATCAAGTGCAAATACATCCTAATGCAATTCAAAAAAATTAGGTTGCATTTGACTCATACTAATTTATATCATCCTATTCATCTTACCCTAATAGGGCTCTTCTTCCTGCATTACTTCAGAGTTTGCAGTCATTTCACCTTCATTCTCATTGAGAGGTGGATGATTGTCTTCGTCTTTCTTGACCAACATTGATTCTTTAAGGTGATTGTATGAACCCTTCTCCATGAATAGTTGAGCAAAGTGAGGCTTGCAGTATAGAATTCCATCTAATGCAGCAAAATTGGAAGCTGTTAGAGAGCAACCACCTTTAGCACACCTAAAGCATGACTTGTGGTAGTTTTCTCCTTCCATGACAAGCTGCAACATCCATTAAATGATGGTGATTGTTATTTTGTGTAGAGTGCAAATTATATATATGTAATTGTAAAGTTGTATCCATGCAAACCTTTTCGATTGGGTACGCAGTCTTTTTACAGATAGCACATTTATCTTGGGTTCCTGAAAACATTGATGAATGCTTGCTGGGGGTGTTCTGAAAATACACAGATAGCTAATCAACATTCTATAAGTTTCACAGACGGTATATATATTACACTTCATATAAAACACGTGACATATATAGACCGTTACCGCTTCAATCTTCGTGCCTGAATATAAAGATGAGGGAAAAAATGTTAGAATGTCTATAAACAGAAAATGATTACAATAAATACACTGTTTAATGAAAAAAAAAAACAAAAGATGAAAAGTGGACGTTTACATGTGTAGGGCTTTTTGGAATATGTTCCAGTTTCCTTGAAGCGTTGTTCAAAATGTGCCATGCAGAACAACATCCCATCCATTAAGGAATATCGACCTACCTGAAATTTATCATATTAGAAAGAAAATGAGTTATTGAAGTAAATATATCTCAACAGTACGAATTTACGATGAATGAATATGTATACCATGAGTTTTCCATCACACTGGCTGCATTTGAAACATGCTTTGTGATAAGGAACTCCATCAGCTGTGATCATGTCAACCACGTATACTGTCTTCTCACATGCCTTGCATTTGTCTAGGGTTCCAGTAAACACCATTTTTATTTTTATTTTAATAAGTTATACGTCTTCCCCTTCCCCCTGAAGTTATATAGTTATAATTGATACCCCGAATGGATCCGAGGAAGAAGGAAGAATATGTGAGAAACGCTTTGATGAACATACTGAAGTTCTCAACTATTTATAATCAAAGCTGGGTGGAATGAATAGTGGAAAATATGGTGCACATTGAAGGCGACAAACTTGCAAAGAACTTGATGGATGTGATTTGATTTGTTGTATTTTTAGGAGTTGCATAGTTGGATCACTTGTTTCTCGCTTGTTCACTAACCAGTTTGTGTTCATGCGTATGCACAGGGTGTCTCACGGGTAAAAATGAATAAAGTTAATTATATTAGCTAAAATATTTTGACATAATAGCTATTTTTTAAAAATTTAAAACGGCAAAAAGACTTTGATAATCTCATAAGCAATATAAAAATCTCGAATTTATAAATTCTTATTTCCATTTTCTTTAATTTATTTCGATGTAACCATTAGATACGTCCAAGTTTTTTTTTTTTTTCCTCCTAATGAAACCAAAATAAAAATGTCTACTATGAAACTCAAGCAGCTATAATATAACCATCATTTATGTAGAGACAATTTTTCAAGGATGAACATACTATGAATGTCATGAATAACTAAAATATAACCATCATTTATAAAATAGAGACAATTTCTCAAGTATGGACTATAATATCATTCTCAACAGAAAAACCTCATAATAAAATTTTCTTGTTACTTAGACACACTTTGAGGAATGAAATGGCATTTTGAAAAATAAAATAATTAAATGAAACATAAGCAAGACAAGAACAATAGTTTCGCCCTCATAAAGATTTATATAAAGGAAACTTATATATTTGGATGTTGTCTAGATCACCATCACAATAAACACTTAATGAAAATCGCAATATTTCACCATCTTTCTTCAACATGCGACAACCCTAGATGTCATGATATGGATGCGAGACATGACAAGGACACGTTCAACCGCATGTCCATAGAGAAAGGTCCATGAATAGTCAAAGTAGAATAATCTTAATGTTAATTCAATTTCATAGACGGTTATAATTTATAAATCAACAGCAACTAGTTCTGGCGAAGCACATTAAATGACTAAGTTATTACAACAACATCCGAAGTTTGAACATATAATAATAACATAGAATTCCCAAAAAATTAAACTCACCTAGAAGCTTTCTATTGTTAGATGAAGCATCTATAATGTCTTCATGATGTTGTAAGAAAAATAATCATAAGGTCGAATTTTTACATAGCTAACTTACCAATAGTTAGTTAACACGAAATGCCCTGCTCACCCAAATTTTAATCCAGTCTCCTTCTTTACTGTAATCCACATGCTGCATATATTGAACCCCCCCAAAAAAAGAAGTCAAACCCAAAGCGATCATTAAAAAGAATACCTAAATCATACTAAAACTAAACTAACAAGAACAAAGAACACCATTCCAACAACCTTTGTTTGGTGAACCCTTGATGAACTTGTTATTCCCCAAAGAATTGAGATTTGAGAACCCATATTCTTTCTTTGAAATCATCAAAAATCAATGACACCATATACTTGAAAAATACAATTTGAAGTGATGAAATTGGAATTCATTTGGCTTTAATTTATTATGGCCGTATCCCTTTGATGCCCTGGCAAAAAATAGTAATGAAAATTTTAGGGGAAAGAGACATCTTTAAATTTAGAACTGCCCATGCAAGTTAGACTTAAAGTCAGTGAGAGTTTGAGGGAAAGTGTGAGACGAGGGGACAAGATTTGTGGAGAGGGAGAGTCGAGGGATGGGGAACATACGGTTACATCAGGTCATCAATTAAGGGTACCGAAACTAGGGTTCAAATTGTAATTAAACTCTATCAATGGAGGGCAAGTTTTTAAAACTTAAATTTTTCCCACCATTCTTTTCGACGGGAATGCATGACTTGATATATACACGCAATTCAAATACAACATTGTCATTTTATCACATAACTTTTCATTCGCTTTCTAAACTTACATCGTAACTAAAAAATCCCGAATATTCTGTAAAACAAAAATACTCTTAATAGTTTTTCTGGATGTCACAAGTTCACCTGTATTGATTTAATGATTAATGATTGAACTCTCTATTTATTAAGCCTCATGTTCAATTCCCTACACGAGTATGTTACTAATTGCATGACTCATTTTTTTTTTTTAAAAAGAACTACTGTGATTTGACACTCCTTTAAGGAATGGTTCCTAATATTAGGAACTGTTTCAATCCATTTTATGATAAAAATCCACTACTTTGACTCTAGTGTAAACCACTGCTTAATTATATATTTTAGTTGAATACTTAAATATAACTTAACCTTAGTTTTGAATAGGTCGCTTGATCTCTTTATTGACGATAATTTTATATGGCTCCAAACATGTAATTTCTTTACATCCCGTATTGTGTGGTCTACAATACTAAAACAAACAAATATATATTTGAGAATACACCCTTAAACATAGGACCAAAGGAGTGAAACACTCATTTTTTACATGCAAATGTCATGGATTTGACTACTTTCTATAAGTTTCATTTGCATTCATTAATTTCTATGCAAACTTTTTATTTTTTTATTCTTACCCATTAATCATAAATAGTGCTGTTCCTTTCTTAACGTACAATATAAAATACGGTTTTGCTAAACGTCATCCTAAGGGCGATGAATAAGAGGTATCTATGTCCATTATATATATGGAATCTTTCCTTATGGATATATGTTGCAAATTTCTTAATTAGACTCAACAAAGTCTTATGGAATCAACCTCTCTATGGGTATGAATACCGGTAGAGGTGAGGTTGCCTACAGTTGGATCTCCCCAGACCCCGTGGAAACAGGACCCACACTAGGAGTTTGTTGTTGTTGTTGTAGACTCAACTAAAAACTTGTTTGAATGTTTAACAAAGATAATAATTAACAATCACAATTTTTTTATTTTAAAAAAATTTCTCCCCACATACCCCAATTGTAATCCTTACACCCATGTGCCCAATTATTCTTTCCTAACACAATTCACCTCCCCATAAAATGTTGTTGCTCAAACCTATAAACCCCACCCCACCATTGTTGTTGTTCAAGCGTAGAGTACTGTCCCCCCTCCCCCCCATTGTTGCTCCTCAAACCCAGAACCCCCTCTCCCCAACTGCTGCTTCTCACCTGATTTTCCCACCTCTTCAACCCAAAACCCAGGATATTCGACACCCAATTCAGCTACTGTTGGTGGGTGTCAAGCCACCATGCCTCCATTGATGGGTCTTTTGCATTTGAAATTGAGTTCAACTTCACCATGGCTTGGATTGACAAGATGGAGTCGGAGGGTAAATCCAATATTTTCTAAGAGAATTTGTTGTTTGAGGGGCTGTTGAAACTCGATGTTGCAAGTTCTGGATTTTCCGGCAGAATTCCTCATCTAAGAGGTTGTTGAGTTTCCAAGTGAAAAGTAATTAAGGACTCCAGAGAGTGTAAATTTTCAAATTTTGTCACTTGTAATTTATGCGGAAGTTCTAGCATAGGAAAGACATGTAGTAATTAAGGGTTGAGACGGGTTGGTAGAGATTGAGTTTGCTTAGGTGATATTTGGTGACGAGTTAGAGTTAATTTAGGAAACAGAATTTTCATTGATTGGGATAAGATTTTTGTGAGTGTTATTATTTGCAATATATATCCATGAGGAAGATTCTATATATATAGTGGACATAGATACTTCTTATTTATCGTCCTTAGGGCAACGTTTAGCAAAACTGTATAAAATATAATGATATATGAATAATTAATTAATTATAAACAACGCTGCTCCTTTCTTAACGTACAATATAAAATATAATGATATATAAATAAATAATTAATTATAGGTGGATATACTTCTATAAATCGATTTTCCCCAACACTTTTCCCCTAAAAAAAGGAAAAAAAAAAAACTTTTGTTCAATCTTTCAAGGATCAAGTCCCTCCTCTTTAGTATCCATGGACTGAGGCAGTGGTACTCACACTCCTGAAACAAAATCCAAAAACCGTCAAAACCAGTCCAAAAAAATAAAATAAAATCATATCACTACCAATACAATACAAACCCAACAAAAATCCCACTCGCAAGAACATTCGAATTTCCTTCCCAGAAGAATCTCCAATTCAAACTGCTAGTATTTGAGATCCAAATCCGCCATTGTTGATTGCCTCTTGCTCTCTTCTCTACACCCCTTTGACCTTCGAATTTCTGGGGATTTCATTCCGATGAATCAAAATCCGCGGCCTAGGTATCCGCCGGGGATCGGAAATGGCCGAGGTGGAGGAGGGTATATGCAACAACAACAACAAAACCCTAACCCTAATTATCAGAATAGGGCTCCCAGTTACCAACATCCCCAGCACTATGTGCAGCGAAACCCAGTGCAGAATCAGCATCAACAGCAGCAACAATGGATGATGAGACGCCCTGCTCATGCTGGGACCGCTTCTGGAACTGAGTCCAGTTCTAATCAAGTCGACAAGATCATTCAATCGAAGCAGCCTGTTCTTGATTCCAGGTGCAGTTATGAATTTTTTTAGGGCTTTTATTTTCCCTCCACTTTTTTTTTTGGGGGTTCGTTTAAGCGATAAATGATGGTTGAACTTCAATAATATGCTTAGTTGTTGATGGTAGAGTAGTAAGAAGTGTTTGAGCAAAGCTTGGAAATGTGTCAAAAGGTTCATTTGATAAAATCCATGTTAGTGAGTTGCATTCAATGTAGATGTAGAACTGACACTCTATTGGGAAGCTTAAGAAAGTGTGCAGATCTTTGTTTAGTCTTGTTATCATGAGCTTGGTAATCTAGCCGTCCTTGGTGTTATGGGGACTCTTTATTGCAGTTGTAAGTACGGCCTGTTAAACAATAAGCACCCGGATAGGATATGGTGGAGCTCCTTGAAAATAGCTAGCTTCAATCGACACCTTGTACTTAATTATTCTTCCTGAGTCCAATCAACTTAAATCTTGCTCAAACTTTAGTACCATCTCTTGCCTGCTTTCATAACTATCTATCTCCTCTCACCAAGAGGAACAATGCCATTTTTTCATTTTACCATGAGCTCCAACTTAGTTCGTGTTTCTCAATGTCTTCATGTTAATGTAACAGAGAGGCTACATAAACCCTGCTCTGCTCCATGTAACAGCTGCCTTGAGATTTGAGTGTTGGTTCTATTGGAGTCTAGGGACGTCAAGGTATTAGTTTTGCCCCTGAAAGGAGCTGAGTTGCCGAAGAGGCTATACTTGAAATTCCCACGAGAAGAATCTGTTACAAAGTACAATGGCTGGTGGTGGGAGAATTCATTGGATTGATCATAATGGAAATAATTGGTATTAGTGACGGTGAATATGCTAATAATGGAAATAATTGCAATCAGTGGCGGTGAATACTATTGCAGCAAATGATAATAGTACTAAAAGCAGCATGTCAATGATACTATAGGCAGAGAAAATCTCTAAAACAATTAGAGGTACTTAGCAAATTGAGCTGATGTATTAGTAGTAGACTAGCTTCGGAGGACTGTGGTGGCTAACAAGTTGGAAGCCATTAAGGGTCCGATCATTTCAGCGGTTGCAATGAGTGGTTAGAAGTTGGGAGTAGTTGTGAGGGTTGTGATTTGCAATTAGTAGTTGTGAGCAAATAGAAGTAGTTGTAAGCAGTTGAGACTTGAGAGGCAGTTGGATTAGTGTGTAATATAATATAATGTGAGCAGTTACGAGCGGTTGGGAGCGGGTGAGCGCAATTGGAAGCGGTTGAAAGCAGTTAGAAGTGGTTGGGATTAGTAGTTAGCGGTTGGAAGCGGTTGAGAGCCCTTGAAAGCAGTTGCAGTTGGACAAATGTTGAACGGACAGGCCCTAAGCAGAGGTTCTTGTGGGGTTCTTTTGGTGATGATTTTATGTATCACTTGGTGAAATGGAATATTGTTAAGCAACATTTTCATAAAAGTGGCTTAGGCATTAGAGACCTAGTAATCTTTGATGAGGTACTTCTTGGTAAATAGTCATAGCGGTTTATGAATGAGAAAAACAGGCTTTGGAGGACTATGGTGAGGGTCAAATATGGGACAAAGGTTCTGGATTGCATAATAGAACCTATGGTGTCGGTCTTTGGAGGTTGATTTCCAAGAGATTGGGATCTTTTATTCTCTTATATTGTCTTTGAGGTGGGTGATGGTTCCTCAACCCTTTTTTGGCATAGTAGCGGGGTAAAGGTGTTGTTTGAGGGATCGCTTCCCTTCGCTTTTTGCTCTTGCAGCAGACAAGGATGCTTTCGTCTCTGATTGTTTAGAGCACAACTCTTTCTAGGCTGTTTGGCCCCCCTTCTTTGTTCGTGAAGCTTTCCCAGATGATAATATGATGACCCAACTCTTTAGCATGCTTGATAAAGCTTTTGGGAAGGATTCCTTCCTCGACACGATTAGATGAAACCTCACTACCACAAGGAGATTCATTGTTAAAGCCTTTTGGATGCACCGTTCTTCCCCTCTGGGTAATTTGTCTTATTCACTTTCAGGTTGTGGATTTGCTTGGAATATCCTCTAGAAGTCCCCGACCCCTTTCAAAGTGTCGTTCTTTGTGTGGGAAGCTGTTCAAAGCAAGATTTTAACTTGCATTTACTTTCAAAAGAGGGGTAAGATATTGGTCAATAGGTGCTTTATGTGCAAGGATGATTTATAATCTACAGACCGTTTACTCATCCATTGCTGATTACTAGAATCCTTTGAGAGTTAACTTTGAGTTGTTTGGGCTTTCAATGCCTTTCATTGGTTGATGGTGTGATGCCTAATTCTGTGAGACTTCAATTATTGGTGTGGGATGGTTTTTTTTATGGAGGGAGGGTCAACTATAAAGTTTTTCGAGCCATTCCTCATGCCATCTTTTGGTTGTTGTGGATGGAGAGAAATAGGAGGGTTTTTGATGGTGTTGAAACCTCAGTTGAGCAATTAAAAGACAAGTGGCTGAGGACCCTACTCATTTGGAAGGAGGAGGTTTTTTGTTTCTTTTTGATTGATGCAATCGATTTTGTGGATAACCTTTTTTTTGGGTTGTAATTAGTTGTGAGATGCTTTTTCAGCACCTGTTCTTGTAGATGCCTCTTATCATGATCAATATATTACCTATTTCTTATTAAAAAAATAAAAATAGTGGGTTACTATTAATATTAATAGAAGGTACTGAATGAGCCAATAATACCAGTAATAACATCAATGATATAGTGAGTGGCATGTGGTGGTCATAATAGTGGCAGTAGTAAACAGTGATGTATTCAAATCTGAAATGAATATACCTCGCAATAAAAAAGATTCACAAATTGTATTATCATTGATAACAAGTTATCGTATATAAATCTTGAATGAAAGAACCTAAGGAAAAAAATGCAAATTGAGATGATGCAAGGGTAAAGCCATAAAGGTCGGCACTCCAAGATCCCAGATCAAGAGGGTGAGGAGATTTTGCTGGGCAACCCTATTGTTGAAATGTCACATGCTCTTATCAAGGATCATGATGCGAACAACAAAACTAAAGGTCTAAAGTCTGATGCTTCTTTGTAGTGTTGCTTTCACCTTAGGAGGATGGCAAATATCTTATGTCATTAAAGAGCAACCAAGCCTCAATGGTTATCAAGGATCCCTTAAGGTCCTGGGTTCATATCGATTTGTTGGGAGCCAACATGTTCCCTCGTGGCCTTGTGGACCTGTTTACATCACGGGCTAGGATTCTGTTGGCTTAGTTCTCTCTCATTCCATTTATCGCTCCACTTGTTGACAATCCATTGGGGCAAGTGGGCGGGCAACTTCCTTATCATAAAGAAAAGGTATTTAAAGAGCTTATAAAAATGGATTCTTCATCTTAATGATAGCCTCCTAACATGTCTATCCTTTTCTGTTCTCCATGCTCTCTTGTTGTAAATAGAATATGAGTAAAGCTGTACCTAGATTATGTGTAAAGATGCTCCTATCAATTTGCTATTTGGGAGTTATTTTTCGGATGTCTAACCTGCTCATGGCAGATACTGTTAAGCTGTACGTAGATTATGTGTAAAGCTGATCTCTACTTTAGTGAATCTTGAGTTTGCAAGTGACCTAACTCGCACCTCTATTTCTTACGGTTTTCCTCAGAGGCTTCTTTTTTGATATATCATGTTTAAGAAGCTGGTAATAGTTTGTGAAAAAATATGAAGATTAGAAAGCAGTTTTTTATTTTCACCTTTTTTTGGGTTTATGTATAAAGTCGATGACCACTTTCCTTGATACTGAGGTCTGCAGTAGCATGATTCACAGTTCTATTTCTTGCCATCTTCTGCAGAGGCTTCTTTTTAATTGTCACCTGTCTTTTTCTTTATGGAAGAGTCCAGAAATAGTTTGTGAACTGGAAAGCAGTTTTTTCCCCCCTTGCCCTTTATTTTTTTTTATTGTTTTGTCAAAGTGGAAATTATATGAAGAATTCTGAAACTTGGCCGGGTTTAGTAAAGTTGTCTCCCTTTTAAATATGGAAATGGTGCTCCTCTCTAGTCCTGTCAAAGTTAAGATGCAACTTCCTTGTCCAAGTATATTGTGAGGGTCTAAATCTGCTCTTATTGCGTTAACAAACTTAAGTAATGAATCCATCAGCCCTCGCCTGTTCTTTGCGGCTGCTAGAAATTGTCTATGAATTCATTTGGTTAGTTCTTTCAGTGGAATAGTTTTCAGGCAAAGTGACTTGCCAATAGTCGAATTGTTTATTTTGTTCTTTTTTGTGTGATTCCTACTATATATATACATGTGTGTGTGTGTGTGTGTGTGTGTGTGTGTGTGTGTGGATCTCAACATGATCCAAATATGTGTCATATCAACTATACATCCATTTCTGGGCACTGGGAATTCTGTTCTTATGTGACTTTGTCGTTTATTTGGTTCAGTTCACAAGATTGGAAGGCAAATCTGAGACTTCCACCCCCTGATACTCGTTACCAGACAGAGGTATGCACGTATTCGGCGAAGTTTGAGTTCTTTCCACATGAATTGTGCTTAGATGAATGCATATAATTCCATTGAATTTTACCATCAGACAAGTTTGGCTCAATTTTTTGATGTTTTGATGAAAATTATGGTTGGTATGAAAGAACATTGTGCATCCTACTCCAGATTTGAAAAAAGTTGCAGTACTGCACTCGCATGTAAATAATCTTCCGCCAATGATTCTAGAGAGATGAAAAAATTTTCGGGGAAGCTCTGGAACAATTGAAATTTACACCCCAAGTCATTGGACTGAGTATATATAGGTGATGGAGAATTTCCATGAGAAATATTTTGATGATGGTCAATAACTAATTGTAAAAGGGAATGAATGTTGAAACAAAATGTGGATAGAGTAAAGGCTAGGGATATGTACCAATTTACTAATGAACCTATTATTTAGGGAAGTAAAAGCTCTATGGAGTATGGATAGGCATCAGAAGTCACCTTTCGTGTTCTTGGCCTGTTTTGGTTTGGTTGACAGGGATTCAAGTAATTTCTAGTAGAAAACTATTGCGTGCTATCTGTCCCAGTTAAGAGGTTCCTTACTAGGAAAAGCCATAAATTTTCACAGTAGTTGAAGGCAGAAGGATCTTCTTTTCAATTATGATACTGTTCCAAGTACATGTATGATTTGGGTCATTGTTCCTGAAATCACGTAGCTTTGTTGATTGTGCATTTCATTGTCCTGACTCCTGACCTTTGAAAAATTTCTACAAATTACATCTTAATAGATTTTAAGTTGGCATCTTCTGGTCTCAACTGGATAGAGTCAGTATGGAATGTGCATCCTGATCTTCTGTACGATTCTTTCCTAGCATCCATCCATCGATCCTTTTATTTGATATACATATTTTTCCTTCTCAAAAAAAAAAAAAAGAATGTGCATCCTGATCACAAAGAAACTCCGCCAGATATGGGGTAGTACTGTCTGTGGGTGGCTTTGTTAGAGATTTTAAGTTAATATAGTTTTGTTTCTGGATCAGGATGTCACTGCTACGAAAGGAAATGAATTTGAGGATTATTTCTTGAAGCGCGAACTACTTATGGGTATATATGAGAAGGGGTTTGAAAAGCCATCTCCAATCCAGGAGGAGAGTATTCCTATTGCTTTAACAGGAAGTGATATTCTTGCAAGAGCTAAAAATGGAACTGGGAAAACAGCTGCATTTTGCATCCCTGCGCTGGAAAAAATTGACCCAGAAAACAATGTGATTCAAGGTGATGGACTGAATATTAGCTATTTCAGGCAGCATTCCAACGAAGCTGCCTCTTTTATCTGCTCTTTATCTTTGTGTAGTGTCTAGTGTCCCAACTGGTCTCCTATATCTCTTTGCTCTGCAGTGGTCATACTTGTTCCAACTAGAGAGTTAGCCCTTCAGACATCACAAGTGTGCAAGGAGCTTGGTAAGCATCTGCAGATCCAAGTCATGGTCACCACTGGAGGGACTAGTTTGAAGGATGATATTATGCGTCTATATCAACCAGTCCATTTGCTGGTTGGAACTCCTGGAAGAATTCTTGATCTGGCAAAGAAGGGCGTGTGCATTCTGAAGGACTGTTCCGTGCTTGTTATGGATGAGGTACCTATTTACAACTTTCATTGTGCAGGTTTCTTCCCTTTGAGGTTGTGGAGTTTGAAGTCCTTTTATCTTACATGAGGTGGTCAGCTTCTTTAACTAGCTTATAGTCTGAAAGCGTGTTTGCTGTTAATATGTTTTCACTCACTTAAAGTCTTTGAACTGTCTTAGATGTTGGGCCTTCTTGTTTTCATGACTTGCCAGTGTTGGATAATAATGTCAGTTTTGTTTCTCTAATTTCATTGTGTGATTATCTTGACTATGAACTAAGGTGTAAAAAATTCATGAATAAGGCAAACAAGCTCATAGAAAAGGAAGTGGAGCTCTGATGCAGTGACCCTTCTTATTAATTTGGATGTACCTGATGTTCATGCATCTTTCCTCTTCAGGCTGACAAGCTTTTGTCCCCAGAGTTTCAGCCTTCAGTCGAGCAGTTGATCCGTTTCCTTCCTGGAAACCGGCAGATTTTGATGTTTTCAGCTACTTTTCCTGTGACAGTCAAGGATTTCAAGGATAGGTATTTGCAAAAGCCTTATGTCATCAACCTCATGGATGAACTTACTCTGAAAGGTATTACACAGTATTACGCTTTTGTTGAAGAAAGACAGAAGGTGCACTGCCTGAATACTCTTTTCTCCAAGGTTTGCCATCTGCTTTTGTGTTACTGCTGTTTCTATATTGCTGCTGCTGTTTTTATATTGCTTCTGAAGGAATCTGTAACTTTGTTTATGTGTTGGCTTTCCAGCTTCAAATTAACCAGTCCATAATTTTTTGCAACTCTGTGAATCGAGTGGAACTGTTGGCCAAGAAAATTACCGAACTTGGTTATTCTTGCTTTTACATCCATGCTAAGATGCTCCAAGACCATCGGAACAGAGTATTCCATGATTTCCGCAATGGTGCTTGCAGGAATCTTGTCTGCACAGGTATTTTAAGTTATGAGATGCCTTTTAATCTTTAGTGAGTTCTACAACTTACAATGGTTGAAGCTTCCTCATCTCATTTGCATTGAGTAACTAGTGTTATTGGGCAATATTCCCAGGTTAGATGACTTCCCAAGTTGCTCCTCTATTGCATACTTAGTTTAAAAAAGTGCACCTGAGGGGTGCCTAGGCGTCCCTAGGCGAGAGGTGAGCTGGTGCATCAGGTGACCCCAAGCGCAGCAAGTTCCGGAGTCGCATGCCTCAAATGTGCCTCAGTCGAGGTGAAGGCACAACGCTTTTCTCGCCTCATAGCAGTTTGCGGTGGTCGAGAGAGATTTGTGAGAAATTAGTAATCAAGAGCAAACTTTCCCTAAGTTAGAACATACCCAAGTAATAATTGACATATTTTGATTAGAAGCCCCCACCTAATTACGTCAAATTGGTTCGAATTCAGCCCTAATGTTCAAAACCCTAATTTTCGGGGACCCTAATCTCTTGGATTGGGGGCTTGTATGGTGGCTTGATTGAGATAGACTAGGTTGATCTTCTTCCTCGAGCTTTTCTGGCGGCCAATCTTCACCGGTCACCAGTGATGTGCTCTGGCAAGTGCTGCGCTGAGCCGCTGACTTCCTCATGCAGTTTTAGGGCTTCAAAACAGTGGCTGAGAGGGCTGCTACTTGTTCTTGTCTCTCCTCTTTCTGGTTCTAGAGTAATTTAATGGCGAAATTTTCTCTCTTTGGGGTTTGGATCACTGGGCTGGTAGTTTTTTTCTGCTCCCGTTGAAAACAAGTATGGGGGTTATTTTTACTATTTGTATACTATGTGCATACTTTCTGAGTTTCTAATTTTTAGCATTTTAGCTTTTTATTTAGGTGAATTATAATATTATTTTATCATATTCTATACTGTTTTACAACCATTTTAGATTTTGTAACAGTTCCAATGGTATCTAATCATTGTAGGGATATGAATTATTCGGGCATAATATGTTTTCTGAATAATTTTTTTGTATTTTTTATTAAAGTGCGCGTGCCTTCGCCTCGAGGCTCATGCCTCGCACCCGGGGACCCGTTGTACCTATGTGTGCCTCGCGCTTCTCTAAAAACTAATATTGCATACCCCTGAGCCCTTTTTGTGTGTGAGAGGAGGGCCGGGGGGGCTTTGAGTGTTGATGAGTTGCCATATTATTAGTGGACAGGTGTTTTGCCTTGTTTGGTAGAGTAGGGTATTACTATTCTTCCTTTTGATCTTATAGGAGAGTAGAGGAGCTCTTTGATAGCATTTGTTGTCGCCCGGAACTTCTTGTAGACTATTTGTTGCATTGGCAGCCGTAGGGTGTTGAGTTCATCCTTTTCTTCTATGTACATATGAGGAACTGCAGAGAAACTCTTCATAAGAAGCTGAAAAGAAACTCTTGCGGATCCCCCCAACCAATAGGGCTTGCTTTTTGGGTAGTAACCGTTCTCATTGTTGTTATAGGAGATTAGGCAACCCTTTCCTGTTTGAAGGCCAAACTTAAGAAGTATCAGAACGCTTTCTATATTGACATGCAGCCACTAGCCAGGGGATTATATTTTCCACGTTGAAATGTCAGCTACTAGCCAGGGAATTATACATTTGATGATGGATGTATTTAAACGTTTCAATTTTGTAGCACCACAAGTGAAAAAGACTTTGGGGACAAGCGACAACATATCCTAGTAGTGGATGGTCAAAGGCTATGAAAAAAGTCTGGATGATAGCCTAAAGATGGTGTACTTCTTGAGAACGGCGATGTAAGATTGATGAAAAATGTCTTTTTCCCCCTTTTTTGGGGTCTTCCAGGAATGGGGGTGGGGGCTTACTTGTAGGGAGCTCATGGGTTGATTTGTCATGCTTTGTTCTTATTTTACTCCAGGAGGCTTGCAGCGCTTGCTTGGTTTACAGACTCCCCTATCGGGAAAATAAAAGACAAAGAAAAGAAAAAAAAGAAGAAAGCAACAATAAGAAGTTGCTATGTAAGGGCTTCCTGATTATCATGGGAATTAGAAGTTTCTCGTTAGGATTTTTATCTTTCTGTTTTGTTTGTGTAACTTATCAAACTTTTCGTTTTATTGTATTGTTAGACTGCTTGCAGTATAGATTGATTTCTTAGTTGTATTTCGAGTTATGATCATATGAAGCAGTATAAAGTTTTAAGTGAAAGTAACCAGTGCATGTAACTTTTCCTCTACTTTCTTCCATTCTAGTAAAACTTTATGTTGATGGGAATTTGACTTTCTTTGCGTTGTTGTATGGGCTAATATGCAATTAGATTAGAGAAATATTTTTGTTCCGTCAGGGAATTAAACGTCCTGCTAGCCACTTGCATCTGCATTTCTAGTTAGGATGATAACTCTGGCAAAGCTCATAACGTCTGGTGTACTTCTGTATTTTGTATCAGCTAGTAGGATAGCCTTCTCTTGTATTTGTGATTTCTGGCACTAATAGCTGTGATACTGAAAGTGTTGGAAGGTTTATGCGCCTATGATTACTACTAATTTTCATATTTGGTCTGTTTCTAGATCTGTTTACAAGGGGGATAGACATTCAGGCCGTGAACGTTGTAATCAATTTTGATTTTCCGAAGAATTCAGAAACCTATCTGCACAGAGTATGTTAAACTTTTGTCTAATGCTGTCATGGTGTTTGTGTCTTTTGTTGTATATCTGATATATTTTTCCCATGTAGGTTGGTCGTTCTGGAAGATATGGGCACCTTGGATTGGCTGTCAATCTTATTACATATGAGGATCGCTTTAACTTGTATGCTTTGCTGATCTCACTCCTCTTTGAAAATAATAGCTACTGTGTTTTTTTTTTTTAATTATTTTGGCTACACAGCTATTGGGATATTAAGCATGCATTTGTGTGATTTTCAGGTACAAGATAGAACAAGAGCTTGGGACTGAAATTAAGCAGATTCCTCCTCAGATTGATGAAACAATTTACTGTAGGTGACAATTTGGTGTTACAAAATGGTAGGTGGGAGAAAATATAGATGTGCTTCTTTGGGTGCCTTTTTCCTTTTCTTTTTTCTTCTGCTTGTTCATGTGTGTTTGCATGTGGCTGAGTGCAATGTGTATTTGTGCATCTGTGGGTGGATGTGGGGGCAGGCAGCATCCAGCCGTGTTTAGTATTAGAGCATGATTATATGTTGCTAATGTGGAGATGGATGTGAATCATGTTTGAGGGTCGTTCTTCCTTTATTATATATCATCCTTCTTGATGGTTTCTGTTAGGGATTTTGAAGGGGTTGTCTATCACAGATTGATGGCATGATCTATGTGCTGCAAAATATTTTCCTTTTGGAATGCTGGTAGTCCTCTGAATTTGTAGTTTTTACTTCACGCCGTTTTTATTTTATTTCCTGTTACTCTAGAACACAAATTATTGTGTAACTGTCACTTGTGTTAGTAACCAAGAATCTTTTCCAACTTTTCCGCCTGCACAAGATGAACCGAATGTTCTGATTTCTCATATACAACTTGTAAATTCCTTAATGGTTTAGATTTTCATACTTCTTAGCAATCTAGATGGGATTTGTGCATGCCATGGAATTATGCAGTTGAGTGAATTTGATCAAGGCCTCCCCTCCTTCGACTTCCTTCCATTGTTACGGTTTTCATGTTCTCCTGCTTGAAGTGTAGAAACTGACTTTGAGTTTGTTACTGGTTGCAGCTTCAATGCACTGCGGGAGAAACCATCAGAATTTTTCAGAAGGGGCAGCTGATGACTCATACTGATTTGTCAGGACAATATTGCGCTGTACATTAGACTTCTCGGAGAATCACAGCCAGGAATCTCAAAATGCTTCAACACAAATATCAGTCTGACAACCCTTTCCTGGCAGTGGGAAGAAGTTTTCTGTAACTTGTGTTTTCTTTTGTATGCTTAACTCTTGCTCAACTGTAGGTTTTTATCCCCCCGCCGCCCAAAAAAAAGAAAAAGAAAAAAAAAAAGAGATTAGAGTAGAGAGTCTTTTGGTGAACACCATGTCGTCACCAAAAAAAAAAAACAAAAAAAAAATGTAGGCCTATACCCTGCTTCTGTAGGCTTTTAACACAGGTAGAGAGTCTTAGGTCTTGAAGTTATTGTGCTTTGCATTTCAAACTTTGTATTCCTTGTGTATTGATGCCTTGTACTTACAAGGAGGCACACTTTAAGGTGATGACAGGATGTTTATTTCAATGGACATTCCAAAAGTCTTGGGGATCTGAGCTTGGAACTCATACATATGTTTTCTGAAGATTATGTCCGGCTGTTCGCTGTTACGCCCCTCTTCCTTTTGTTCGAAGGAGGTGCAAAGGCCAATAATACAGTTGGGGAGGGGGGAAGTGACCTCGAGAGCTAATGTGCTCAGGTTCTCTCTTCAAGGTTATGACATCGGGCCATTGTGCTTTCAATTTCAAAGGGCTTTTTAATGAAGTTGGGTCTTTAATCTTGTCGACTGTATCAGCTAAATAAGATCTTATTTTGAGGATTATACAGGTTATAGGATATGCTGCTCCTAGGATCATCTTTTGTTTTCCCCCTTCTTTACACGGGTAAATATGTCCAACCCATTAGGCTTCTATTTCAGGGGTCACTAATAGATCACAACAGGTGTTAGGGGGAAGGATATCAAAGCTCAGACAGCGAGTTCACGAAGCAAGCTCAATCGCATAGCTACGCGCAAAACATAACATATACATCTCTCTCAAATCGAACCCAGGTGGAGAGTGTGAGAAAGACAACATTAGGGATTAATAGTTTTCTTCTTTTTTTGTTGGGGTTTTGTCCCTTCTTCTACACCCAAAAAAAGGGAAAAAAAACCCACAATCTGGCCAACCCTTTTCTGCTGCCCACCTTTTTTTAAACAAAATGTGGCTATTTTATTTTAGTTGGAAAATTAGTTTATGATAATTCTTCATTTTGGCAAGAAGCATAAAAAGAAATTAATAAGCCAACAAGGTACATGGTGGGCTGGTGGAGAATGATAAGTCTCTCTCAATGGATTTCTAAGGATAAGCTATAGAACCCTAGGTTGTCCCATATTATTATGTGGGCATTTCATTAGCTTCCGGACCTATTGACAATGGCACGATGTATCATACCATTAATTATGAACAACAATAATAACAACAATTTTTAGTGCAGATCTCGTTTTTGTGGAATATATCATTAATTATGTTATTTTTAGAACCCCAGCTGTTTCTTTGGTTCATAATGTCCTCGATTAACTTTTATAGTTGCAAATTATACATAAAAGTTTATGCCAATTTAAGCAATAAGCTTGTCCAATAGTTAAATTTACCTAATACATTTTCTACAATTGCTAAATTGAACAGTTATATGCTAACAACTAAATTATGACTGATATCTGCTATCAAAGTAGCTATATACTACTCAAATAGTTATTTCCTGCTCAAACAACTAATTTTGCCGAACAACGCCTAAGTTTTTGGAGAGTTATTTCACCATAATGAACACCAATGGCATGTCATTAGTTTAGCAGGAGTGCTTGTTTTTTCTGTCCCCTTTTTTTTTGGTTGTAGCATGAAGTTGAAGAATTATGTAAACTGAAAGGACTGTCGAATGGTGACTATTTTAGATATACTGAAAACAAATATGAATATGAGATAAGGTGCCAATATTATGAAAAATGGGATATCTCACCAAGAGCATGAAATTGAGGGGAGGTGATAAAGACCATAAACAGGAAGAAAAGGGAAGAGTTGAGTAATTTTCACCTTGTTTAAATATGTACTTAGGGATGGAAACAAGAGGAACGACAAAAACAAGATTATTCTTACAGAAGTTTCCAACATAGACTTACAATCAAACACTTGAAATGAACACACACAAGAACAGCACAACTGTACAATTTCACCCAGAAAACAAACAGAAAATTATGAACATAAGACACCCCAAGATCTAAATCCTTATTAATTTGCAATTTGATCATGCATTTGCAACTGTTGGATGATCAATAACTGAAGCAACCAATCACCTTCTTGGGAGTTTTCCCAGTGGCTCGAAATTTAGCAGCACGTTCTTCAGCTTTGAGGATTTCTTCCCCTTTCTTGGCCTCAACCATTGCCCTTTTTTCTTCTGCTATTCTGTGTATCTCTGCTATCTTGTTTTTCATTTTCTCTGCTGTCTCTGCCTTCATTTTCTCCAACTTTTCCTACAATTTGGATTTAGTGTTAAAGATGAGGCTAGTTATAAAGATATATCCTCAATTATCTGACAAAGTAAGACGCTTATCGAGTTATGTTTACTGTCGGCAACGACGATATAAAGGCCTTTTTGTAGTTTAGACTCGGATCTATAGACCAAACTGTATAAAAATCGCACTTCCTGTCAGTATCACCTATGTTTTTGCCTCTCACAAGTATCCCTGTAAGTCCAAATATGGATATGCCATATGAGGGAGTATCATGTAAGTCCTGCAATTAAGGCTAAGGTCACTATATATTGAGTGAATGTGTTACATCCTAGCTAAACAATGTTTCAGGGTATGGATGTTGATTTAGTTTAATGTCATGGGAACCTTTAAAAGAGTACATGATAAATGTTCACCTCAGTCTTTCTGAGCTGAGCCTCTATTGCTGCTTTCTGGGTATTCTCCCAAGAGTCTACACCTGATAGCTTCTTACATGCCCTGTTTATTAGTAAATAAAACAAAAATTAATATAAAAATGAAGCATATATATATATATATATATATATATATATATATATATATATATATATATATATATATATAGATTGCATGGTTAGTTGGAGCACCCATTGAGTCCCTATCTTAGAGGAATCTGGTGGCCAATAGGGGTTGATAGGAAATACCTTTTGAATACTTAGCGAAAAATTATGTATTTATCAAGAATAACAAATAAAATACAATAGGTTTCTTGTCCTATACACGTCTACAGAGAAGAAACTTTGATAATTTCTTCTGCTATAAAGAATGGCAGCTATAAAGAGAATTATTCAATAGCACACGAAGTGTAGTTTACCTAAAGAGAGTTATTCAATAGCACACAAAGTGTAGTTTACTTAAAAATAGTGGCCATGTATTTCCAGAAAAAGAATATATTGTTGAAATTTCTCTTTATGCCCAGTATTTTTTTTATAGCGGAAGAGATTGTCAAAATTTCTTTCTGCATAGATGTGTGTAGGACAAGAAACCTATTGTATGTTATTCGATTGTTCTTGATACAATACAAATTTTTTCACTGCGTATCCAAATGGTATTTCTTATCAAGTGGTATTAGAGCAATGGTTATGGGAATGGAGGCAAAGACATTTATGGGAAAGCAAAATGAAGGATCTATTGCTTGTGATGAAATTGTATTTACCGGTGTTGGCAACAGCCAAACCCAATGATAAATCCGATGAAAAGTGGGAGTTTGAGCATAAGCTTGGGGAATTATATGCCTCGAAGACCGGCAACAACAAATTATTTTATTTAACAAAACTTATGCACGTGAAGTACTGGGAAGGGACTCCGTAGCAAATCACTTGATTGAAATGCAAGGGATCGTAAATTAGTTGTTAGGAATGGGCATAAGATTTGATGACGAGGTGCTTGCTCTTATGGTGCTTACTTATTTACGAGTCTTCAAAGACTATGAACAGTTCATTTACAAGTACTGTACCAAGCCATACAGTGAGTATGGAGAATATCAATAATGGTATTTTGAATGAAGAAATAAGACGACGATCACAAAGTTCATCATCTTCATTGCAATAAGGAGATATGATTGCAGATTCAAGAGAAAGAAGTCAATCAAGGGGTTTCAAGTCTATAGATAAGAGTAGAGGAAGATCAAACAAATATGCAAATATTGAGTGTCATTATTGCAAGAAAAAGGGGCACATTAAGAAGTTTTGTCGGCAATTCAAGACGGACTGAGAAATGAATAAAGGAAACACTGGAAGAACAGATAATAGGAGTGGTGATGGCCTATCAAACATCCTTGATGAGTTCAATATCATTTATTATGACGACTTAGTCAATGTTATAACCAATTTCCGCTACGTATCCAAAAGGTTTTTCCTACGAGGTGGGAATGAAGTCCATGCACAAGGGCCAAGGAGAAAGTATAGAAGACTCGACCCTCAAATGTTTCCATTCACAAAAAAGAATGGTTCCATCAGAATATAATTCGAACCTTACTTGCTCCTTTAAGGAAAAAAACGCTCATATCTTTTGAGTAAGTTACCTTCATCAGTTTCAACAGCGAATAACATAAATGCCATTAAAAAATTGTGCAATTTCATATATTCTCTCCTTTTTTTATGGAGCTTTTTTTTCTTTTTTTGGTTGAGGGGGGGGGGGGGTTGTTCTTCAATGAAGAAGCTAAAGGGGAGAAAATTTTCATACTTATTCTCTGCCTTGGTTTTCTCACTGTCTTCCCAAGCTTTGATGAGAGCCAATTTCTTGTCCTGTGCAACCTTTGCCAACACAATATCTGAAAATTCACAAGGATCCAATTATCTGGTTATTTTACAACTTTCCAGAACTATGACTAATAAATCTGGATTAATTAATTCTAACCTACTCCTAATTATATGAAAATTTCAAAAAAAAAAAAATGAAATTATCACCTCTGTCAATTGAACCTCCAGAAGATTTGAGCTTCTCAGGCTGTGGAGGTGGTGTTGCCACTGCTACAATAGCCTCTGCCAAATTAAAATACCATAAATAGAATTAATAACCCACCCATTAATCTAATCTCAAAAGTAATTAAAAAAAAACAGAACTTATATGAAAAAAAAAAACCCAAAAATTTATAAAAAAAAGAAAATTAGAAGAACTAGTACTGGTTTCATCAGGAACAGGAACAGGAATCACACTCTTTTCTTCAGCAACATCTTTTGGAGTCTCTTCTTCATGCTTGGAAACTTGCTCTAATTCTACTTTCTTTGCCTCCTCTTCACCCATTTCTTAATCTCCAATTAATTAACTTTTACTTAATTTTTGATTGAATTAAATTTGGGAAATGAAATTTCTAGAATTTGAAGGATGCCCAGAAGAATATAACAATCAGATGAAGTGGGAACTGAGAGACAGAGAGAAAAGCTATAAAGGACAGAGTGATGGTGATGAATGATGATGATGATGAATGGAGTATCACATGAAAGTAGATGTGGGGTTTGTTGAAATAGGAGTTTAAGTAAATATCAAGCTACACTTGAGATTTTCTATGTGAATTTTAGTTTTATTTACTGTTTTATTTAATTTTTTTTTTGATGGGTTTAATGATTTTCTGTTGTTCTAATTAATTGTGTTGGATACTTTTTAGTTAAAAAAGGGTTAGAAATACTATAAGTTTTTTGAATGTAGTGTAAAAGTTGTTAAATACAATGACGGGAGTATCGGATATATGGTAAAATGTAGATGATATTTCAATCTTTACTACATTGAAAGATTGAAATTTAGACATGAGAGCGAAGATAACAATTCAATTTAATAATTTTACGGCTCCGAACTTATAAATTTAATAGTTTGTTAATTTTAATTCAACTAAAATTCACCGACTATCTCCCCCCCCCCCCCCCCAAAAAAAAGAATAGACCAAGCACTCAATACATACGTAGTAGGAAAAGAAACCATTCAAAAAGACATGTTGGCCTACAATGACAAAGGGATTAGAGAAACGGGTATTGTAGCTGTTTCAGTGCCCACTTGATCCCCCCACCCCTCTCTGAAAACAATTGAATACCTCATCCAGCTTGGTGCGGCTAGGGATGGAAGTATTACTCGAACTCAAAAAATCAATCAAAATTCATCTCATTTCGCATCTGAATAGGTGAGAAAAATGAATTTTAAGTGGATATGGTCTTGAAAATGACTATCAATATGGGTATGAATTCTCAAAACCTGTGCCCCAATTGTTTACCCAAATTGCTAATAAAAGGGGACCAAAATACGATAAAATTCAAAAATACATGTGAGGCATGAAACTCTAAGTGCATAGTATTTATTTATGTAGAAATTAAAAACTAATTTTTTTTATAATTTTAACTTCCGTTAGTTCATATGGACATGAATTTTAGTAGCGTTGCTTGTAATTGTTAATCAAGTATAGCATGTATGCAAATATGGGTTGAATACGGGTGATACTTTGTGCACTTTATATATACCCGAATAAAACTTGTAAACCCAAAAGCCCAATGGGTATGAGTATAGGCATAACCATCCAAAACTCGGTGAATATGAATATGGGTATGGGTATTATTTTTAAAAATGAATATAGATAAAGGTATGACTCAGCCCACCCCGAACCCACCCACGCTTATCCCTAGATGTGGCCTTAAGCCTTGACAATATATCCAAAAATCCAAGAGAATAGGTAGGACAAATCTCGGGTGGCAAATGTGATGTTTCTTTTGCCCATCACAACCACATATATAAAATAATAATACCATATTTTTTGGATTATTTTTGATGTAAATATAAGTGTAAATGTCGTTGTTATGTGCAAAAATTTGACTAATTATATATTGACAATAACTTTAAACTATTACTAGCTCTCACCAAAAAAAAAAAAAAACTATTACTAGCTGTATTAGTTGTAATACCAATTCAAAATTTCAATAAAAAAAGATGAGATGAATTGAAAATGAAAATCAATGTTTTTATTTTATACGGTATGTTATACTTTTTATTTGGTGTAAATATAAAGCGATTTTACAAGTCTCTTGGAATCAACCTCTCTATAGGTAGAAATATCGGTAAAGGTAAGGTTGCCTACAGTTGGATCTCCCTAGATCCCGCAAAAACAGGACCCACACTGAAAGGTGTTGTTGTTGTTGTATAAAGCGATTTTACCCTAATTGAGACAAAGACAACTTGAGTAAATTGTATTTTACTACTTTGAGAAAGAAAGCAACATTTTTGTCAGTTAATTAACATCTTTTTTAGTTGGTTTAAGGCCTTGTTCTTTTCATTGGTAAATTCAAATTTACCAATCTCAACCAACTTCAACATTCATCAATATACTTCAACCCATTTTATGAATTTAAAAAAAAAAAACTAATTTCAACCCACTTTCCACTATTTTAACCAACTTTTACCCATCATACAGAAAAAAAAATTAATTCAACCTACTTTAACATACTTCAACAAATTTCAATCCACTTCAACAAAAAAGTATTATTTTAACCAACTTTAATCCACTGCTACAAATCTCAACCAACTTCACATATTTACCAATGAAAAGAACAGACCCTAAGTGGTTTGGCACTTGTTTGGTTGTTCCCTTAAGTAAGGTCTCGGATTCGAGTCTTTTGAATGGAGAACATCTGTGATGAGAGAACTCTACTTCTTATTGGCCCACCGGTAACTCGATTCAAGTGGAATGGAGGATCAAATACCAAAAAAAATAATATATATGTTAACATCTTTCTCATGATAATTAATAATATAATGTAGACAATTACACATTGCTAGTTGATGCATAAGATGCTTTGGGGGTGCATATATATGTTCAATAATTGTTGGGCCATTTGTCCATTCCCATTGCCATAATCTTCTTATTTCTAACTGGAAAGTTGTGGAGCTCCACAAATGAAACAAAAGGTTATATCACTCCTCAACCTCCATCTTCCACAACATACAGGCTAATGTGAATTAGGGTTAGGAAATTACAATTTATCTCATAGAATTCAATTTTTAGGGTATCAGTTCTTTTTTTTTTTTGGGGGGGGGGGGGCGGGGGAAAATCAAAATATAACATATATGTGACCTATATAACTAGAAAAACAAGAAAATACATACAAGAAAACCCCTTAAAAATAAGAATAAGATATGACTTTGGTTAAATTTATCTCAAACAATTGAGTCAAAGCCAAAATTTAACCAAGCTAGTAATTAAAGTTGTGGCCTTGACAACTTGATTGATTTTTAATTTTAAAATTTTTTATAGAAGCTTAAAAAAGTCAATATAAGTAGAAGTTCAGTAGTAATTTTTAGAAATTTTACTGATTAAACAAATTTACCTCTGTTATTGCCGTCATTTCACATAATGCGGTGCATAGTCACATATATGTGAGATATATTTAATTTAATTCTTCATTATTTTCAAACGAATATTGTGAATACATATAATATGATTGGTGTTCACAAATTTAAGACATTATGCTCAAGTTTTTTTTTTTTTTGGGGGGGGCGGGGGGGGGGGGGGGGAGTCTAATTACATGCTTTGGCCCTCCCCCAACTTCGCAATTATATTATCTGTGTCCTTTCCTTCACCTAAGGTTATATATATATATACACACACACACATATGTATGTATGTGTGTGTGTGTGTGTGTGTGTGTGTGTGTGTATATATATATATATATATATATATATATATATATATATACGCGTTTTTTTTATTATAATAGGGTAGGTTTGGTTGTGTTTTTTTTTTTAATGTCGTATTTGTATGCAGGTAGTATATACATCTGGGAAGAGACATTGTTTATCTATTTTTGTTCGTTAAGTTATAGTGCTTTCCTCTACTATGTTGTACTTTTATTTACATCCTATGGACACCTGATTTTTTGCACAAAATCTTTCTTTTATAAAATGTTTTTACAAAATCTTGTTTTTGTAGGTCTCTTGGATTCAACCTCTCTACTGGCAGAGATGCCGATAGAGATAAGACTGCTTACATTTGGATTTTCTCAGATCCTGCTAAAGCGGAACCCACACTAGGAGGTGGTGGTGTTGGTGTTGGTGTTGTGTGTGTGTGTGTGTGTGTGTGTTTGTGTGTGTGTGTGTGTGTGTGTGTGTATATATATATATATATATATCCCATAAATGTGAGAGTAAATAGAGCTAAAGATAAGATTATTAAGTTCAATACAAGAGATTTAAACCTAAATCACTAATTAATTTTGGATACCAAAGTCCAAGTAAGAACTCTTGGAATCAAAGTCCAACCACAGTTTTTTAAGTCAAACTCTAGTAAAGAGTGTAAAAAAGGTAGCACTTGACCATCCCGCCAAGTGCTCTTCGGTATATACGCGCACATATAAGTCTCTTATCTCTGTTTGCGCGCATGTACGCATAAAGAGAGAGGGAGGGGGAACGATAGGAATATATATCGTACGTAGAAATGTGAGATAGAGTATGTTAGGGCTCCAATAATAGAAAATTTAACGAGAGCATGTTGTCATGACCCAGAAGCAGAAGGGCCACAACCCAACAGTTGATGGACTTGGTCATTTGCCTTATTTTATTGATCATCTAGTTGATCTCTTTAATAACTAAATTGAAAAATTGTTTTTTTTTTTTGAAAAATAATTTTTCATTCTCTTCCACCATTGTGAAGTAAAGGATGAGAAATCATTTTTTAAGAAAAATTATTTTTAATTCTTATAATTTTTATTTTAGAAGGGAGGAAGTTGACTTCTCTCTTCTACTTCAAACAAATTACAGTGAAAACAATATATGCTAGTTCAAGTGATTTTTCACTTATTTCTATTAAACAAAACTTCAAGGTTGAAGCTTGTGAATAGAGAAATTTATAATGGGAGAGTTATATCCCGTTTATGTGGACTGATAGCATCTCGACTCTAATAAAATAAAAGCTTAAAGATTTTTAAAAAATCTAATAAAATGTTTGTTTGGAGGAAAAGATGTGTCTCTCTCACTTGATGCTGAAATTTGGGAAAAACATCTAACTCCAACGCTTTGGATTTAAACTTGATCATCTGATGAGAAAAATTAAAAGAAGCTCAAATGAGAATTTTGAGCTGAAAATTCCTTCATTTATTTAGCATTTGTATCCATTACGACTTTAATTGATATTTTTCACCACTAAAACAACCCCTAACATTATACATTCCATACAAAAATTATTTTACGTATCTTACTTCAAAGAACCGAAAAATTGATATGAAAATTTATTTTTCTCGAAAAAAAAATTTCCCTGTAAAATGATTTCTTAAAAATATTTTTTTTCCCCAACCAAACACTACTTAAGTTAATAATTTATAAACTAAAATGCTCTCACACTTGTGTGGAGCTTAGTTTTAAATTTTTCTAAAGCATAACCCCTATATCCATGTGGCCTCCTTTTTAAAGAAGAAAAGTTTTCTTAATTCAAATTGTGTCAAGTCATTGGGTCTATTAACTCTCTTAGCAAAAGTGAGTTGATCTGACCTGAAACCATACCTGATCCGATACCCAAAAATTTAACTTGAAGTTGAACCAAAATAAAAAAAAATAACCCGAATTGAACTGAATTGATCAACTCGAATATTTTCCACCATAGTTATTTAATTTTTGTTTGCAAGACAAACTTATTAAATCAAATATCAACCGATCAGAAATCAACTCAAACTCAACAGTGACTTTTCCCAAAATCAAAACCAAAATTGAATCTTATTGACTCCACCAAAAAAGAAATGCAAAAAAGAAAAATCCAAAAACATCTGGCTTGCAATTCCTAGTATGACACTTCTGATCTGGTATGTGTTTATGGACACGTTTCATGAAGATGGCAACTTGAAGGAAGGGGAAAGAAACCGCTACTCAGACTATGTGTAACAAAAAAGCTGTCACAATTCATTAATTTGGTTGTCTTGACCAAGCTAGCCTGAATTGAAGCCTGAGCTCCCTTCATGTGTTTTTCTGCTGTGTCTTAATTCATTTATGATGTTATGCTTGCAGGTATCATTCATGTGTGGGGTAGATGGACTTATACTTTGACTACTTGTGTTAAATGCTCTGCCTTACATGGTCCATCCTCCTCACCTGGGTTTGATTCTAGAGGTAGTATAATGCCCTCTTGTGTGGGAAAATTGTGTGGGTGAGTGATGGTTTTGAGCTCTTGTGTGCTCGTAGACATTCCCCTACTTCCTCTTGGTTTATTCTGGCTCACTGGGGTTCCCCTCGGAGAGGGGCTTAGTGGGTCGGTTCTATAACTGCATTTTTGTACATTATGGACATCATCTCTCTCTCTCTCTCTCTCTCTCTCTCTCTCTCTCTCTGTCTCATTATCGTCATCTTTTTCTCTCTCTACTTGCTA
The DNA here is from genome assembly GCA_017589665.1 of Selenicereus undatus. Lineage (NCBI taxonomy): Eukaryota > Viridiplantae > Streptophyta > Magnoliopsida > Caryophyllales > Cactaceae > Selenicereus > Selenicereus undatus. The sequence goes on along the minus strand of JACYFF010010365.1, from coordinate 111,473,447 downwards.
AACTTGAACAATATTACATTATTAATTTAGAGAAAATATAATAGAGTGAAGTAGGTCTCACGTGAAGTATCATAATCACTGTGATAAGATATTGAATGATAATTATCAACAAATATACAAATGATTAAAGTGGGCAAAATAAAAGTGCATTAAATTGCAAGTACTTCATGCCACGTGTAAAATAAAGCATTATTTGTAAATGAATTCATTCCATTACAATTGTAAAAATTTTGTAACCAAACAGTACCATGTAATTATTATCAGATTCCATTATACTGACAATTACGTATATTACATGGTTGATTCCATTGCTTAGTAATTATATTACTTTCAATCATAACGCCACATAAGAGTTGAAGATATTAGCAAAGGATGCTATCATCAATGGCAGTAATATCCACTTATACTACTTTGAAATGTGTGTTTTTTGACAGAAAAAGAATACCCTCTCCCCTTGCTAGAAAAGCTAAGTACGTACGAGCGCAACAGACAAACACAGACACATTTTTTTTTGCAAGAGAAAGAATATGATAGGCGCATTTTAAAGACTCAGATCACATCGATCTAGGACAAAGGCAATAGAGAAAACAAGCTTACGTACACATTGCTTAGTAATTACATTATTTTTAACCAAACGCCACATAAGAGTTGAAGATATTAACAAAGGATGCTATCATCAATGATAGTAATATCCACTTGCACTACTTTAAAATGTGTGTTTTTTGCTAGAAAAAGAATAGTAGAATACCCTCTCCACTTGCTAGAAAAGGTAAGTACGTACGAGCGAAACAGACAAACACAAACAGGTTATTTTTTGCGAGAGAAAGAATATGATAGGCACGTTTTAAAGACTCAGATCACATCTAGGACAAAGGCAATAGAGAAAACAAGCTTACGTACACATACTTTTATGCAAACCAATGAAAATGCCAAAATTTATAATCAAACAAAAACTACCAATATTACTCTCTATAAGAATCTTGTTGAATTCCGTATATCCATTTCAGATCGATGCATATATCTTTGGGCCTGTTCTTAAGTTGGGGTTGGTAAAAAGTAGAGTTGGAAAACGGTTTGTATTGGATTGACCCATTAAACAAACGGATCAATTATGTATCGGTGTTGAAAATAGCCTAGATTTGCCTTAGAGTGAAAAACATGTTTTCTTGCTAAACGATCAAATTGTGTCATCTTCGAGTTGAAATCAGTTCGGTTCGGGTCGGGTTCGAGTTTCTCTTAGTAGATTCGGGTTGGGTTCGTGTTGTGTTATCGTGTCGGGTCAAACATTCCCAACTCTAGCTAGTAAAAGGGTAAAGTTAATTCAGGTGGGTTAAAAAGTGAGTTGAAGTTGATATTTTTTGTTGAAGTGAGTTGAAATAGGTTGAAGTTGATATATTTTTTGAAGTTGATTAAAATAGTGAGAATAAAATTTTGAAAGAGGTGGGTTGAAGTTGATATTTTTTATTAAAATGAGTTAAAATCGATTGAAGCGAGTTGAAGTGGCCGGGTAAATTGAGAAAGACCAATGAAAAGAACAGACCCATTATCGGGCAAAATGAAAAAATTTGCTTCGGATTTAGTAGAGAAGGTTGCGACACCTGTCGTTCCGTTATGATGAATGTTTGATAGTTGTGTTGTAAGAACTATAGCCTTTCCTCCCTCCTTGTTATAAAAGATCGGTAGATGCAAGCAAAACAAACCGACAAACACATTTTTGCAAGAGAAAGACTATCATAGGTGTGATTTAAAGGTTTCGATGCAGGAAAAAGGCAACAGAAATAGCAAAGTTGCACGTACCATTATGCACTGTAGGAAGAATATGCACCAATAGAATTCCTAAAACCTGCTAATCTGGAAACAATGACCGATATATACTTTTTTAGAAGAATCCAATTGAATTTCGTGTCTTCACTTTAGGAGCCTGTTGTTTTTGTTTGGTAAATTGAGGTTGGTAAAAAAGGGTGAAGTTGGTTGAAATAGATCGAAGTGGATTGAAGTGATTTGAAGTTGGTATTTTTTGTTGAAGTAGGTTAAAATTGATATATTTTTTGAAGTTGGTTAAAATAGTGAGAATAAAATTGTGGAAAGAGGTAGGTTGAAGTCGGTTGAAATTGGTTGAAGTTGGCTGAAGTGAATTGAAGTTGATATTTTTTATTGAAGTGAGTTGAAATGAGTTGAAGGAGGTTAAAATTGGTTGAAATTGGTAAATTGGAAAAGACCAACCAAAAGAACAGGCTAGGCCCTAGATACATATATCTTTATCATATATGACAGACACATGTTAACACAATATTAACGTCTCACAAGCAGCAAGTTTGAAAGAAATATTCTCGCCTAGGCCGTGTTCTTTTGTTGGTAAATTTGTCAATCTCAACTAACTTCAACCCACATCAACCCACTTCACGAACTTAAATAAAATAAAAAAATATGAACTTCAACCAACTTCAACCCAGTTCCACTATTTTAACCAACTTCTACTCATCATACAAAAAACACTTCAACTTATTTCTACCAATCTCAATCAATTTCATCTAATTACCAACCTATATTTTCCAACAAAAAGAATAGACGTTGATCAAAACTTAATTACTAAGATCTAACTCAACCAAGTTAGGAAGGCAAGAAACTGCCAAAAAGGTCAAGAACAGAGCCCCTAGAAAAGCAAGACACACACACTCTCTCTCTCTCTCACAGCAAATTTATTGACACTGTGTAGATCAAGCCTGGGCATGCAGCACAGCAGCAGTTTCCTTGAATTGAAATTAAGAACAGTGCAAGTGTGCAAAGCTCCTTTGGGAAAAAAATATATATACAAATCAAGAAAAAAAAAATTAAAATGTCATGCATTCATTCATTAAAAATACTAGTCAATGCTTACAATTGCTTCCATTTAATAATGAAAAATATCCCATAAAATCCAAGTCAATCTCTGAGGTCAAATATTTGCAAATGCCAACTGCTTTAATTTGATTCTCTTAATTAATTCTGCCACCCTTTACACCTTTATCATTTATATTATGGGGGCTAAACTTGTTGCATGCAACCTTATCTTATTCAGGACACATCCATTAATATTTTTTTTATAACATAAATATAAGCAATTTGATACTTACAATTTTTAGGATCCTAAATTATTTCTTGTAAAGTACTTGATTATGATTTTTTGAAATTTATCTTAACTTTTATTTTAAATTTGAAGTTCTCATAAATAATTAAGACCATCTTATAAAAAGGTATATATACATACATATATATATATATATATATATATATATATATATATATATATATATATAAAGAAATTCGGATTCATATAGAATTTATTACGTTGTGTTTTTAACTACTAGATTGAGAAGGCTATTGCAACTAACATTTAAGCCACGGTGTCAAAGAAGGGCAACTTCCAAAGAATTTCTTCCCCCTTTTGTTGGACTTAGAGCATGATATACTCATAAGGGTTGCGATCGTACGGCCCAATCCACATCGTAAGTTGAGAGCTTAGCCACATAAGAAACCCTAGTTCCTCGACTGGTCCATCTAACATAAAATGGGACTAGATTAAGATGAACGACATATGCATAAAACATCGAGGGTCCTTTGAAAAGAGTTTTCCCTACACAAAATCCTAAGGCTCCTAGACTGTGGGATCGTGAGGATTTTCCCAATAGTGAGTTCCTTACTCAACCAGTAATTCCAAGTTAAAGTTCGATCGTCTTCTACTACAAAATTAAGGTAAAATCTATTTACACTTAATTCGATATTCTAATTCCTTCACCTTTAAAAACAAAATAAAGAAGAAGAAGTTGGGTGAGATACTTAGGTACATCTTCTTCAAAAATAAATAAATAAATTATTGGTGGACTTCTTTTTGTGATATTTCAGGTAAAGTTCTAGCATATAAGCATCCATATGTATATGATAATTTTACCTTTTTCCCTTCGTTGCAACATGACCATAAAACTTTCGTGACCCCTAGCTTAATTAATTAATATTATCTTTGACTATTGACTTTGACTAAAGCAATACAAAAAGGTAATAAGATCAAATTTACTACTTAGATACTTAATTGACCAAGACCGTGCTAGCAGTTGATAGGGTCATTTTGACACTTGAGTCTTGATTTGAAGTCTTGGTTCAAATTTTTCGGATTAATTAAGGTAATTTTTTTTAATAAGGAAGTTACTTCGAGTGAAAATTGACCTAGTTGGGCTATTCAATGAGGTAAAAATTTTATCGTCGAAAAAGAAATATAAAATTACCAACACAGGTTGGTTCAAGTGGTTTAATTGCTACTTGTTTATCGTAAGTAAGGTATCGGATTCGAGTCTTGTAAATGAAGAAAATCTATGATGGGAGAACTTTATCCCTTGTTGGACGAAAATAACCCGACTCTAGTAGAATGAAGGATCTAAGATTAAAAAAAAAAAAGAAAAAGAAACATAAAATTAAACGTAATGGCAAGGGTATCTTTGAACGAAATAGTAATGACTTTTATCCCCTCAACAACTTTTTTGTAAGTCTTGTGCGTTTGAGTTGATTTTCTTCCTTGTCTTGATTAAGAATAGAATCCTCCCTGTTAGAGATATCACATCTATGTACATGCATACTGTATATATATAGTTTATTTTTCAAATACATGTTATATACACTAATCTTAAAAAAATACAAGTAGACGTATATTGTGTTTGCATGAGGTGGAATATAGTTACTCTCGTTGAATATTGCTTGATAGAAAGATTTGCAACGTAACTAGTCTACTTTCCCGTGTAACATGTATGTGTACGTAGATGGTCGTTTAATATGTCGATCAATATTTTTGCAAATTAAATAAATTACTTGAATTTAAAACATGCCTGAATTAACGTAACGTAGATTTTTTTTGAGAAAAGAAAAAAAAAGAAATTGATATGTATACATTAGTGATATCCTAGTTGTGAAATTGCACTCCCTAAAATCCTCATACTAATTTCATAAATCCTTGACAAAAAGTCACAAACTTCACCATAAAAAGAGAAAAAGAAGCCAAATGCATTTACTCTCCTCCCCTTGATTATCAGTAACGCCTCCCACCGTTTCATTTGCCCAAAGTCTCTCTCACAGTTCCACTCTCTCTCTATCTCTTAACACCACGCCCCCCTCTCTCTCCTCCAAAATGAGCACCGCCGTGCGCCACTCCCCTCCGCCGCAACAACCACCGTCATCCACCACCACCACCACTACCACCACTCTCCTCCACGAAAGAGAAAAAACCCCAACCAACCAACGCTACATCATCGTCCTAGCCATAAACTACCTAACCCTCTTCGTGGGGTCCATAGCCTCGAGCCTCCTAGCCAAGTTCTACTTCATCCATGGTGGCTCGAGTCGGTGGGTCTCAACGTGGGTTCAATGCACCGGGTTCCCCACCCTCCTGCTGCCCATTTTCTTACCCTATCTAACCCACTTCACCCAAAGAAAACCCTTCTCACACTTAACCAAAAAACTCATAACTCTCTCCACTATCATAGGCTTCTTCTTAGGCCTCAACAACCTCCTCTTCTCATGGGGGACATCCTACCTCCCCGTCTCGACGTCGTCGCTTCTTCTCTCAACACAGCTAGGCTTCACTCTTGTTCTATCTTGCCTCATTGTCAAGCAAAAAATCACCTTCAACAATCTCAACTGTGTCATCCTCTTAACCTTGGCTTCGATCTTGCTCGCGATCTCGTCGAGCCATGATAGACCTAAGGGTGTCACCAATGCCAACTACTTTGTTGGGTTCTCCTGCACCATTGGTGCTGGGTTGTTATTCGCTCTGTACCTCCCCATCATGGAGAAAATATACAGGTCAGTATATCAAATTAGACCAAATCGTATTACTTTTATTATTACATTGATCTCTGCACCTCTCTTTATCAAAAAAAAAACTATGAGAAAATTTAAGAATGTAATCCTCCGGGTACGGATACACTTTTTGGGTTCTAATGACGTATAAAGACCGATGTAGGTAAAATTTGAATTCATATCTCCGGTAACAACTCCTAGAGATTTTACCAGTTAAGCTAACTGACATCCAGATACATTTTACAAGTTGATTTTTGTGTTCACGTTTTTGCTCCTCCGTTTCTTTCACTTTTTTCAGCCTTTTTAAACACCAAATGGGTAACTCATGAAAGTAGATTGTGCCACGGGAAAATAAGAAAAGAGGCCCCACATTTGGGAAGCTTTTATTGCATTTTATTTCTCTTCGCGGTTACATAGAGTAGTAAATACATAGTAGTGGAGAAGTGTTTTTTATTTGCATAAGGAAACTCTATTTATTAGTCCCATGTTTTTTTTTAGTGAAAATTTCATTTATTATGTTGTTTGAGCATATGTATGTATATGTTTTTTCAAATTCGGTCTAAAAGAAAAAGAGTATGTTTGTCGTCATTTATTGATCTTATTAATTATCGTTACTTAAATAATTATTAAAATTCTAGCATAATTTTTTGTTTTGAATATATAAAGGTAGGAGAGCGAATAGTAAATGAGGTATCAACATAGGTCATATTCGGTAAAATTAGCCGTTTAGGTAGGAGATAGCTATTCAGGTAGCGGATAGTCGTTTAGATAGTTGATAGTATTTTTAATTTAACTGTTAGTAGATAATCATAGTGAACAATTTAAGAGATAAGTAACAAATGTATAGATCATAAAATGTTCTCCAAATGCACAAAAATTAGTCTCATGAACAATTTAAGAGATAATCATAGTGACTGACCTATTGACACATTCACCATATAATTTACTTTTTAATCTCCCTTTAATTTCACGCAATAAGAAAGTGCGGGAAAATTTAATTTACGATAGAGTCCATATTGATTTGGTTGAAAATTATTTTTCCTATTATTATGCGTCACAACACAGAATAATATGAGTTGGCCACTAAAAACCAACGACTCAACATACACAAAATTGAGTGTCTAGGTTCGTATGTTATGTAACTTGTACCAATTCCCACATTTGGTAAATAGATATTAATACATAAATATGGACCCACTTGTGGTCCTTAAAACCGCAAACCTTCTATATATATATATTCATTAAATAATTTTTGAAAAAGATTCAAATTTAATTAATTAATGAATATTAATTAACATATATTTGTTGTACCATACCATACATATATTATATATAGGGAGGTCTACTGCTACGAGATGGTGATGGAGATGCAACTCATCATGGAGATGGCGGCGACGGCGCTAGCGACGGTGGGGATGGTGGCGGATGGCGGTTTCCAGGAAATGAAGAGAGAGAGTGAGAGGTTCGACTTGGGTGTAGGCATGTACTGGGTGACTGTGTGGGCCAACGTGGTGAGCTGGCAGCTGTGCTTCATGGGGACCGCCGGCATGGTGTTCCTTACGACGTCGTTGACTGGTGGCGTTTGCATGACCGCCCTCCTCGCCACCAACGTCCTCGCTGGAGTCGTCGTCTACAACGACCACTTCGGCGGTGCCAAGGCGGTTTCCACCGTGCTTTGTGCATGGGGGTTTTGCTCCTATGTGTATGGGTTGTACGTCAAGGCTAGGAGAGAGAAGATTGGAGGTGATCAAGAATCGTCTGATGATAATGATCATGATCATGATGTTGGACCTAAGGATCGTGATCATGATCAGATGGAGATGACTCATATTGTCACTGATTAATTTGTGTTTATTTTGGGGTTGGGTGGGGTAGGGTTGTTAACTAAAAGTATAAATAATGTTTAAAAAAGGTTGCAATTGTGGGGGGATTTAGGGCGTAATTACTGTATGATGTTAAATGTGGACTGAGATGTGTATACTTAAGTGTGAAACTTGAAATATTAGTGTGAAGTAGTGGTGTTATTTATATATATACATGGAAATATGTGGAGGCTTTGGGGATTAATCCTTTGAGATTTTACTTTCCTTTTACATTTGATAAATAATTTGGTCATTTTTGGGTGTTTATTTTGGTTATTAGAAAACTATTTGTTTCTTAATAACGTGATTTCATCAAACTCATCACTTGCTTAGTTTATAGTCATTCATTTTCCCATTCATTATACACACACATGAATAAGTTTAAGCTTCCAAGGGAAAGGGGAAAAAAGGCTACATTATATGTTTAAGTGTTTAGTTGTATACTCCCTAACCATCATAGGATTCATATTGTTCGTACACAACAACTTCCTATGGATATATTTTCACAGGGTTTGGAAAGATTTAGATGTAGGTAACTTTATCTATGTAGATGTCTCTGCTATAGTAACCAAATTGTTCATATACAACAGCAAAATGTATGAATAATAATAATAATAATAATAATAATAATAATAATAATAATAATAATAATAATAATAATAATTAATTTTTGGACTTTTGGATATCTATTTTGTGAAAGTCGAACTACTGTTGACACTTTAAGCAACAGACCTCTTCCTTTTGAAATTCTCCATTCACAAAACTTAAATACAACACCTTACTTTAAAAAAAAAAGTATCAAACTACTTTAATCAATCTATGTTAATAAATATATAAATAATTATACATTACCACATATGACAACAAGTAATTAAGTAACAGTATGATGATAAAGAGGCTGGAAGTTGGGCCCATCTGAAACAAAACTAGTGTCTCGAATTAAGATCCTAGGCTTGATCCACAGAAAGACAGAAAATGGGCTAGAAGCCCACTACGTCCAACACTTCGAATGACATCCGTTCAAAGCCCAGTCTTTTTTCTCAGGGCTAGAAGTTGAGAAAATGTTCTGAGCAACAGAGGTTGATGAAAATGCTGAATTTACCAGTTAAAAAGTCATGAATTGAATTTATGTAAGATATTTCATAAACAAGACTCCATTTTAATTTACCGAAATTAGAATACATTTTTGAAGGAGACAACAAGCTTCTTATACAAGCAGTGCACAGTAAAAATACGAGCACTATGTTAAACTGACACTCTTCTCCAATATATTATATCCTTCCTTCAACAAGCCATCCATTATATAGTTTATGTTCAACGCACCAATTATGAGGGCAAAATGGCAGCAGACTGGATGGTCAAATCAAGCTTTCTTCTTCCTCTGTATGCCAGTATTTCTTGTTCATCTCCTCCATAAACTGATCTCTAATGTATTTTAACTAATGATAACATGTGTAGATCCCTTGAAAAAACGACAGCCTAATGTTATGAAATTGTACTGACCCTTTTTCAAAAGGGAAAAAAATAAAAGATATTTTTCAACTGGGCATCATATCAAATGTTACTATTTAGTGGTACATTATCATGTCATCATGTGACAAAAAAACTTAATTACCTTTTGTATATCACTTCTATGCCTAAGGCCCCAAACACTAAAATGACATGATTTCCCATCAAAAAGTTGAAAAAAATAGAAATTAATTTTTGTCATATGCCCATTGAATCTTTTTCAATAATTATCTCCGGCTCTAATATTAATTTTGGAGCATAGTCCCTCTTCCACACCAAAAAAAAATAAAAAATATCCAACTCACACATAAATGAAAGCTACTTCAACTTCGTGTATCAAACCTTGATTAACCGGGCATTTTTTTTCTAAGTATATGTAATTTTTCAGAATAACTATGATGGATTATATATATATATATATATATATATATATATATATATATATATATATATATATATAATTTTAAGTAAGGTATTATATATTTGGCCAATATATTTTACCGAGATGTAATCACAAGGTATTTATGGATTTGAATTATTTTTTTAAAAAAATCATATATCTTAATCCCACTTTCTTTTAGGTTGGGACTCATTTCGATATTAGATAGAATTCATTTGTAAATCTATACCATATTGTTACTAATAAAATATATATTTCAGAACTAAAAATTGTTTTTTTTTTTTTTTACCCATCTTAAAAACAATCTTTCTACTTCTATCAAGGTCTCAACCTCTTGTAAGGGCAATGCAGATGTGCAATTGTTATTGGTGTGTTATCACACACCATAAAAAAGAAAATTGTACTAATTTCTTATTAGTGAGAAAAACAAGTTAGGCAACAGGCAGAGGCTATGTTGTCCAAAGTGGGGCGACAAACCATGTATGTACATATATTTATATTACTAGCCAGGCTATTAATTAATGTTGGATAGTTTTATCTTTTTCTGACAAAGAAAGCTACTAGATATCAATTATGGGTCTGTTTTTTTTTTCCGCAAAATCTATATCATATTTCTAGGAGTATATATTCCTACAGCAAGTTACGTCAGCATCACATATTAAAAATTGTCTATATGATAAATATACGTTACAAAAATATATATACATGACAAGTGGGAGTACACACTCCTAGATGTATGATATACATTACTGTTTTTTCGTGGGTACATTTTGTTTCTTACTTTTATTTCGTTCTCTCACACTTGTTTGCACTCGGTTCTATTCTTCTCTACTCTTAATGATTAATATTACTCATTTTCACTTCTTTCCATTCATTCTTACTCCTTCCCACTCCCTTCCATTTCTTTTCCCACATTATTCCTTCTCACTCCGTTATACAAATATTTAGACTCTGTTTGGATCTTGCGAAATTTGGTAGAAAGAAAAGAATTTACAAAAGTAATTTTTTTTTCTTGTGTTTAATTTAGAGAAATCACAAAGAAAAAAATATGGAGGAAAATTAAGTGAAAAAATTGCTAGAAACAAATGGTAAAATTGTCCTTGTAAAATTGTGAGGAAACTTTGAAAAAAGTTCTCAAAAGAACTCCCAACCTCGCACTGCTTAAATGGTATCGACATGATTCAAGTAATTCATCAACATTCAAATTTTTCATTCAAATTCTTGTATTTTTTCCTCAATTCAAACAAGAGGGAAAACAAAAAACCTCACTTTCTCCCTCCTTTTTTTTCCGGTCACATTTTTTTCTTTTAACTTTTATTTCCACCAAATTTTCTAATAACTAAACGGAGCTTTACCCAAAATAATACCAATATTCTCACTCCATTTCATTCTTTGCCATTTCTTTTCCCTTCGTTCCATTCCTTCTCACTCTGTTACATTTCCTTTCATTCCATACCCGCTCCATCTATACGAAAAGAACAGGCCCTAAACAGCTTAGAAGCCAAGCAATATATGCCATGCCAGCCTAGCACAATATTGCAATTTGCAAAGAATAACACCTACAAAAGGAACCCCACCAACACATATATTATATATAACACTCAATTCCCTTTCTTCTACGCATGACCTCAAATTCACTTGCTTTAATTCGCTGCACATACACACATACTTGACCAAATTCTCCTTTAATTTCGATGCACAACAAGTAGTCAATCTCCATCAGAGAACTCTTTCTCTCTCTCTATATATACTCGATTCTGTTAATGTATGAGGGGTACATTTAGTCATGTATGGTAGGGTAATTTACAGAAATTTATGGCACATTGTCTCTCAACATCAACAGGTTATTTATACGTACGCATAAGAAAATCATAAGTAATTATTGTTATATAATTCTTCGTACATTTTAGTACATTTTCAAAGGCAACATATTTATGAATTAAGATAGTTTTAGAGCGATACGCGAATTTTAATATAGTACAATAAGTATATAACTGACATCAAATCTTAGGCCTTGAAGCTTCAGAAGCACGTGAATTATTATAATAAAAAAAAATTCAATCATACTAAATGTAACGACCTTTCATCATACATTCAAACTAATATACTCTATTTATGCGCAAGTTAAAATTAAGATTATGAATATGTGAATATCTTCAGTCGTTTATACTCTGTACAAAATGGTTAATATTTTTAAAATTTTTAAAATTTTTTTACATTCTATATAGAATGATTGCAAGTAGCTTTTGCATATGCATCATCTGTTAATCATGTGATAGAAAAGTGCTTAATTACTTTGCAAAATATAAAGCAATTATCCTCCTTTAATTTCTTTTTCTTAGCTAAAGGGAACAGAAGAACTTCCCCACAATTGGTAACATGCATGGGAATTGCTTCAACTTCAAGGGAGCAATGCAAGCCATACCTAATAATTTTGCCCCAAACCCTTTATAATTTTAGGCCCTTTTATTCAGAGGTTACCTCACATAAAAGTTGGAAACCTCCCTTTAATTTATAAAAGGCTATTTTTTTGGGTTTAATTTTTCTACATGATTGAGTCTTGGGCAAGCCTCATAGGAGACTTTTTCGGATAATTAAGTACATACTCAAAAAAAACACATCAGTAAATAAATACTAAAAAATAAAACATACGTAAATACCCAGAAATAAATATATAAATAAAATGTGAGAGTATGTACTCTAGACCTCGGATATACTTAATAATTTCTGTTGTGTCATTCTATAATTAGACAAAATCGTAAATGTAATGATAACAATAATCAACCATTCAAAAAGTACCTAGAAAGAGAAATTAAGAGGATAAGGGGTCCATTCAAGAGTTAGATTAACTGGTGGTGCATGTAATCACAGGATTTTGATAATTAGATCACACCTAATAGCAATAGTTGTTAAGTCTGAGTCCTAATTAATACAACACTAATAACATTTAAGTAGGAAAAGAAATGATTAAGAAGAGGATTAAGGATTAATTATTGGTGTGGAAAAAGTTAAAGGGACCATATCATACAAAACGATGACGTACCATCCGTCAGATCGGAGACTGAAAAGTCTGAAATCATGTCAATAAACAGTATGTAATTTTTTGTCGGTGTAGGTTTATCAATTATTCTTTTTTTAGTTCTTTACCTTTTTTTGAGTACATTCCGACCGAAACTGTTTGACTGAATCCGAACTCAATTTTTTAATGTTCAAATCTGGTTGGCCGAAGTTGTGTTTATAAAATTTTCTAAAGAATTTGGACTAAAATTACACATAAACGTAATTATCTGATATCCAAGTCTGGTTGTCCAATTGTCCGATCTCGAAATAGTTCAAAAATCCAGACAATCCGAACTCAACCCGAATTTAAGTTCGGATATAACCGGTTGTCCGAATTTTAAATTCAGAGATAAATTTGGTGACTATACTCAGTTTTTTTAGATCGAGCGAATTCGGATAATCAGGTCGGATATATTTTTCCCAACCATACTTATTAGGCGCATTAAAATACTTAGAGTGATTGTACTTCTTTCTTCTTCTTCACCTCTTTTGGTAGGTACAAATTTGCAAACTTAAACCGCAATTATAAATAAAAAAACAAAAGAATAATCAAAAGCACCAAATTTAAACCTCAAAATTAGATATAAATAATCTTTCTAAAATGAATTAGCCTGTAGTATATTAAAAAGAAAAAAGGCTTATTTTGAAAAGATAAAGGGTAGTTGGCAATAAAGATATGATGTGAAATTTGATAAATCCTAATAAATTTTATATGCATGTGTGTCCGGCTGTGGTGTGGTGACTGCATACTCACGCTTCACGTCACGTGCTCTCCTCTGCCCTCACTCATTTATTTTTATTTTTATTTTTATTTTTTCCCCCCTTCTCATTGACCGTGTCTTGGGGGTTAAGCCCAACCTTCACGCCCTCCGTACGATCTACTTTCAAGCCAAGTTAACATAATAGTACCAAATAGCACTTGGTCAGATGTTAAGTATTGTTTTTCCTATGCTATTTATCCGTGTTTGACTCGGAGGAGACGCATATATTGTGCTTTGTGTGCAGCTATGAAGTTGGGCTTAGTTCTTAGGCTTGTTACCTGAACTTTGATATCCTTCCCCCTCTACGTCCATTGTATTTCAATAGTGACTCCTGAGACCGTGGCCTAATGAATTGGACATATTTATTCATGTAAAAAAAAAAGTTAACATAATAGCAGATTATTCCAACTAACCTTCCTCTCACATCCGCGTAACATTTTGCTAATATGACGGACATATATTTAGTCTTTTTGCTAATTGGGTATTTACGATTCCAGAAAATGAAAGTGCAATAGGCACAAAACAATCAGATACTAAACATCCATGTAACAACCGCTAATGTGAAAAAAACATATAAGCTTGCTATATTTTAATAAACAACTCGTACTTATCAGTCAACTGACAATACTTAATATCCGTCATCATTGATTTGAAAGTCAATCCATGCTTTGAAACTCTTTTCTTAAACTTCTTATACGTGATTCTTTTAGTAAATGGAGTTTCATCCCTACTGATCAAAACACCAAGTTTCTTGAATGTTGATCAATACTGATAAATACTAATGAATATTGATGGATATAAATCAATGTTGACATATGTTAATAGGTATTGAATACTAATTATATACTTATAATAAGCCCAAAAGAACAAGCTCCGACTACATAACCGGGAAAAAAAAAAGAAAAAAAATCCTGAAGATAATTATAGAGTATTGAGGGAGAGAATAGCAAAACAAGATGAATCAACATAAACTTCATCTACTTTACTCATCTAACCAATCTAGCTACAACATATGCATAAGACATACATATGAAGTAAACACACTATCTTCCTCCACCACCTGTTTTGGAAGATCCTATTGCTTATCTTCCAATCATCAAATACACCTACCATTCTTTTTCTTTTTTGTTTGGTCCAATAATAGAATTATACACCAAGTATATACCAAATTATTTAACAAATTTTAATATTTGGTGAGTATCCTTTTTCCCCATTTGTTTGGTACCAAACCAAGCAGTTAGGCCAAAGTAAACAGCTATATATTTTGTTACATAATTGATATTATATCTATTTAGGATCTTTAATTGATCCCAATTAAATATGATGTATGAACTTTTGAAGTCGACGGATCCAACTCTCCCTCGAGGGGTAAATTGCAGATCTTGGGTGGTAATTGGTATATATGCGCCATTGTAGGCCACCCCCTTCGTTAGGCAAGATATGGCCAAGATAGTATTGTCAATTAAATAAGAGTTGTATATATAGTTTATCGACAAAGTCTAAATTAAAAATCAATGTCATAAAAGAAAATTGCACTAACAAATTATAAAATTACATGATCTATCGTATGTATAATAATATTATTTTTTATTTTTCCATCTGATTCATAAACCTATTATCTTTTTTTTTAATTTGATTATTAAGTCATGATGAAAGTATATCAACAATCATAGTGAACTCAATTACACATTACACATCTCAACTATGATGACTAGTGAGTGATCAAATACACACTAATGAATATCATCTAAGGAATCAATCTTTATGAAATATACATAAATATGATAAGAAATCTTTGCATGGTCATAAGCAAGGTGCATGGCATAATTAATTAACATAATTGCATGCTTCATTAAACATAAAATAATCCAAATTCACTGCATGCGTACGTGAAGTGGCCATTTCTAGCTAGTCTTCTAGATGTTTATATCCGTTATCCAATCCCACTGGCAGATCCACACTATGTTTAGGAGTGTTCATGGGCACCCTTAAGCCCCCCTCAAAATAAAATTCTATTTTAAAATAGGTTAATTTCGTAACGATGTTGGTTTATGGACACCCCTAAAAAAATAAAATAGTGTATATTAGTAACGATATTAATTTATGAATACCTTATCCTAAATGTCTAGTTCCGCCACTGATCCAATAATAATAGGAGACAAAATCGAGCAGATTTAGGGCCATTTCATTGTCTTCGTTCCTTTATTATTATTACTATTACTATTATTATTATTATTATTATTATTATTATTATTGTGGGTTGTGTTAAATTTTGGGGTCGGACGACCGTTGGGCCGCGGGTCCCACCCATATATATACACTAGTGGCATGCTACGTTAGTAGCTTCTCAATTCCCACCGTCACTCACACTGTGTGCTCTTCGAGCTTCCCACTTTGCCCTTCTCGTTGTCCAAATGAAATTCTTTTTGTTTTTTTTTTCCGGGTATTTTTGAGTTTTGAGTGGTAGGTCTTCTAAAATCAGCCTTTTTATGAGTAGAGATGTCAGTAGAAGTAAAGTTACTTATATCTGAATCTCTCCAGTTTCCGCAAAAGTAGAATTCACATTGAGAGGTGATTGTGATGTTATTTTGAGTTTTGAGTGGGAGATATGAAACTCCTTTTGAAAGAAAATAACAAGGGAATTAAAAATTAAAAACAAGTAAAAATAATTATAATATTGAAGAAGGAAAAAATATAATATAATCTGTTGTTGAAATTGGATCAATGAGGATTAAAGAATAATATGATACATTAAATAAGATAAGTAAATTCGGAATAAAGAAATAAATATTATTCCTCCATCTTCAGGTGATAATGTTTCAAATTCACCAACAAAAATTAAGAGAAATTTCAAATATTCTAATACACTAATTTGACAATATATTATTTAGCACAAAAAATTTATTCTCTAATTTTAAACAAAATCACCAATAAAAAAGAACAGAAAATAAAAAAAAACAAAAAAAAAAAAACAACATCCAACAGAGCCTTCTCCTTGAATTTTTTGTTCTGGTCGTCGATCATCTTTTTATACTACAGTCTTCCCTTCCTTCATCTCTGCATGCTCGATACTTGCTTTCTAGAGAGAGAAAATCTAGAGAGAGAAAGTGTCTGACTTCAGATCTGCAGTTCCGATTCTCTCGCACCGAATTTTGCACTCGGACCGAGTCTGCTCCGAGTTAACTCACTGAGTCTCCACTCACTTGCTCTGCCTTATCAGCACTGCTGTGTTGTTTACCTGTTGATCAGGAATGCTCTGCTAGTAGAACCGGTTTTCCGGCGATGCTTGCCGGAGGTCCATCGGAGATAGATTTCCGGCAAGTGAAGTAGTGAAGGAAGATGTTCAAGTCGGCGAAATGGAGGAGTGAGAAGAACAGGATCACCGTCGTCTTCAAATTGCAGTTCCATGCTACTCAGGTATAGGATTAATTCTAGGAGTCAATCAAAATTCATCAATTTTGCGTCATTTGATCTTGATTTCTATCAATTTAGCGCTTAATCTGTTCAACATTGACACAATGCGGTGAATTTTTGACTTATTGGTTTGTTTATGATGGATTCGGAAGGAATCGGAATTCGCTGGAGATGGATTGGTGCTATCGCTGGTGTCGGCGGAGAGTGGAAAGCCGACGGTGAGACTGGGGAAATGTAGGATGAGAGAGAATGGATGTTTTTGGGAGAATCCAGTGTATGAGACTGTTAAATTCATCCAGGACACCAAAACTGGCAAGATTCAAGAGCGAATCTATCACTTTAGCATTTCAACGGTACGTAAATACTCATAATTTTTAGCGTGTTAGTTGTCTCAACTGGTAAAGTATTCGAATGATGATGTTTGATTGAATTGACTGAAACTGTTGATATCTTGCATTTGCAGGGATCGCCTAAAGGCAGTCTTGTTGGAGAGTTTTCTGTAAATATTGCAGATTATGTAGGAGCAACTAAGGCTTGTTCAGTTTCTTTTCCTTTTAAGAATTCCAATTCAGATGCACATTTGCATGTTAGTACACTCTATCTCTCTCCAAAATTGTTGATTGTTGGTTTGAAAATGTGAGTAACAGATAATGTGCTTCACCGACCTCATGAATGTGATTGGTTTGACGCTCTACAGGTTTTAATTCAAAGAATTCAGGAAAATACTAACTTAAGGTGAGAATCCAAATCCCTTCCCCACCCACCCAAAAAAAAAAAGTGGGTATACATAATATTGTCGGTGGAGGCAATTTATTGGTAAAATTTTCAAGGATATTGAGTATATTCTGAATGGGGTATTTCAAATCTGCAGAGATTTTGAAGAAAATGAAGATCTGAAAATGAAACAGGAGGATAGAAGCTTCAGACGGCACTTCAGCAATGGTGATGTGGAGGAAAGCCTAAGGGCAAGTTCTATTGAAGTAATGTCCCTCATTCCATGTATTGGCAGATAATCTTCTGCTTTGTTACTATGTCATTATCACCGACACTTTCAATTGAGACAGCAGGATCCAAAACAACCAAAAAGGTTCCTGTTGCTTAATTTAGACTATTAAGAAAAGTGAACTGCTAGAAATGACCCCAAATTATACAATACAGCAGTTACTTCTGGATCATTGGTTTTTGTCACAGATGAACCGATGCCCTTGCTCATATTGTTTTTGGTTTGTTTGGTGACTGGTATATGCAGGGTGAACGCTTGAGAAAAAGTTTTTCACATATGGGGCCAAATGGTACGCGTGGAGGCTCCAGTGGATCGGATATCACTTTATCTAGTTCAGATAGCAGCTATGGGGTGAATACACCGCGCGAACTTGGGGCTAGAAATAGTAACGCCGGTAAAGATCATATGTCAAATGGATGTCAAGATCAGCAGGGATTGCAATGGGAGTTGGCCATTGTCCCTGCTAATGACTCGAACACAGATTTTTCGATTAGCAGCCCCAGAGATGCCTTTCTCAGTGTCAGATCTCAGATGGGTCTGGATGAGCCTGTTGAGAAACTCAAAGCTGACCTTGTTGCTATGTCTAGAAGGGCAGAAGTGTCGGAGTTAGAGTTGCAAACTCTTCGAAAGCAGGTTGTAAAGGAAAGCAAGAGAGGGCAGGATCTAGCAAGAGAAATCTCTGCCTTGAAACAGGAAAGAGATGCTCTGAAGGATGAATGTGAAAAGGTCAGGCCCTCTCGGAAACATGCAGGTGACTTTAAGGCGAAAAGCAAATTGCAATTTGAGGGGGATGCGTTGATCCTTCTTGAAGAGATCAGAGAAGAGTTAAATTATGAGAAGGACATGAATGCCAATCTTCGGTTGCAGCTTAAGAAGACCCAGGAATCAAACGCTGAGCTGATGCTTGCTGTGCAGGATTTGGAGGAAATGCTCGAAAAGGACAGCAAAGGAGTGTCTGATCTGCCAAACAGATCGGCATCTGGTGGGTCTGAAAGCACTCTAGAGATCGAGGAAAGTATCCTGAAGGGCCAGAGTGATGATGATGAAGAACAAAAAGCTCTAGAGGCAATAGTCAGACAGCATAGCGATGCACATGAGGCATATTTGCTTGAGCAGAAGATCATGGACCTATGTAGTGAAATCGAAATGTACAGACGAGATAAAGATGAGCTAGAGATGCAGATGGAGCAACTTGCCCTTGATTATGAAATACTGAAGCAGGAGAACCATGATCTTTCTTCTAGACTCAAGCAAAGTCATCTCCAAGAACAGCTGAAGCTGCAATATGAGTGCTCAGGTTCTTATTCAGTCATAAGTGATCTTGAAGCCCAGAAAAAGCAGCTGCAAAAGGACCTCAAAGAGCAGTCAAAAGAACTGTCAGGCTGTTTAGCTACAATAAAGGAGCTCGAAGCTCGTAATCAAAGTCTGAAACAAGAGCTAGAGAACCAAGCACAGAGCGTTGAAGCTGATAAGGAATTAGTTATTCAGGCTCGCATGGATCTGGAGAAAAGAGCTGCTCAAGCAGAAGAAGCTCTTTCTCAGGCTGATGGTACCATAAATGAACTTACAACACAGAAAGAGAAGTTGAACAGGGAACTCAAGAAGCTTTTAGGGAAATTCTCAGGTTCTTTGGCTACTATACAGGAGCTAGAAACCCATAACCATGATCTGGAAGAACAGCTACAGAAACAAGCAGAAGGTTTTGAAGCTGATATGGAAGCTCTCTTTCAAGCCAAAACAGAACAGGAGCAGAGAGCTCTCCAGGCAGAGGAAGCTCTTGCTTGTTCTAATGCTACCATAACTGAGCTCGAGACCCACATCAGTCAGCTAGAGAATGAACTGAAGAAACATTCAGAAGAGTCTTCTGACACTTTGGCTACAGTTAAGGAACTGAAGGCTCAAATCCAGAACCTCGAAGAAGAGCTTGAGAAACAGGCAGAAGGATTCGAAGCTGATCTGGAGGCTGTCTCTCGTGCCAGACTGGAACAAGAGCAACGAGCGATCCAAGCAGAAGAAGCCCTAAAACTGATGAAGTGGAAAAATGCCAATGCTGCTGCGAGAATTCAGGATGAATTCAAAAGGCTGTCTTCTCAAATGCAGTCATCATTCGAAGTGAATGAAAGGCTGGCAAGGAAAGCATTCAGTGAAGCTAGTGAACTGCGCATGAAGAACCGTTGTCTTCAAGATATGCTTCAGAAGGCTAATGAAGAGCTTCAGTCAGCCAAAGATGATTATGAAATAAAACTACAGGAGTTGTGCAGTCAAATGAACAAGAAAGCTACCCAAATAGACCATATGATGGTTGAGATTGAAGAGAAGTCCAAACAGCTTGAAGATCAGAAAAAGAATGCTGATGAAGCTCAAAAAAGTGCTTCAGCAGAGAAAACAATGCTTACAGCTGAGATAGAGAGGCTTATCAACAAGAATAGGTCACTTGCTGAACAGGCAAAGCAGCCAGAAGAGCTTAAATCCGAGCTGGAAAAGACGAAAACATTGATCAAAGAAAGAGATACTGTGGCAGGAAAGTCAGTCGAGGAACTCGAGATGTTGAGGCGTCTTAAGGATGAGGAGGAGCAAGTGATTTTGAACCTGCAATCTCAAATGGACATCCTAAGAGCTCAGTGTGATGAGTTGACACATTCTTTATACAAGGATGAATTGGAGAAGGAGAAATTAAGGAACCAGGTGTTCCAGCTTAAAGCTGATCTAAAGAAGAAGGATGAAGTCATTTTGAATGCTGAAAAGAAGTTCAAAGAGACCAGTGGGCGAGTACTAGCTCATGACCGGTCGAAGGCTACATCTAAAAACACCAAATGTGAACCAGTGCTGCGCGGCTCCAAAGAGGCCAATTCTAAAGAGATTCGAACTTTGAAGGAAACAATAAAACTGCTCGAGGTAGACACTCTTCCCAGTTCTATTTACAAGTTAAGTATTTCACTAAATTTATTTGCTTGAATAGTACCCTCTTTGCAATTCGCTTGCTAACCTGTATGCATTTGATACATGACAGGAACAAATTAAGTCAAAGGATACAGCCTTGGAGACCTCTGCAAATGCTTACTCGTTGAAGGAAAAGGACCTTAATAGCAAAATCGAGGACCTACAGAGCAGATTAGGAGAACAAAGTGAGAGTAGGCTAGACTCTGGCCACTGTAAACTCAAGGAGGTTTGTTAATTTTACATATTCTGTATGTGAGCAACATGAATATGCCATGACAGATGTAATGTGAAAAATGCAATATTTCTAATTGTAATCTTGAAAATGTCTTCTCATATCAATTTGTTTCGTGTTTCAGGAAAAGGTTTCGGTTGGTATGCAAGTGGATTGTAATGTTGAGGAGGTCACTTCGTCTGGTGATCTGCTAGGAGGAAACTCAAAAGAAAGGTTCTGACGGATGTCCTTTTTTCTGCAATCTATCATATATGACGTTTAATTTCTAGACTGAACAAAACCTATAGCCATTTAGACGACCTGTATGATCCAAAGCCAAACCTGAGTCAAACGCAAAACTAAGACTACCTGCTTTGTCCAGAGCAGAAACCTGACTTTGTTTATGCCAAGCCTAGAATTTTCTTACGAATGGCGATCAATCTGATTCACGCTTTCTATTTTTCAGCAACGAAGAAGCATTTTCAGATAACCATCAGCAGAAATTCGATATATTACTTAAGGAAATGGTGTCATTGAAAGAAAAGAACAAGTGCATGGAGACTGAGTTAAAAGAAATGCAGGAGAGGTACTCAGAGATAAGCCTCAAATTCGCAGAGGTAGAAGGCGAAAGACAGCAGCTTGTCATGAATTTACGCAACCTTAAGAACACCAAGAAGGTATGAAAAATGAGATCAAAACGATTCCAACACTCGTAACCTAGTCCGAGTAAAATATATAGATGTGAAGTGACCTTATTATTCCTGTGAATAGGATCATATGTAAATTGTTTTTTTTTTTCCTTTTGTTTTTTCAGAGTTTTTCTTTTCTCTTCCATATTAAGCTTCTTAAAAGCTTGTGATATATATTGCAGAAGTATAATGTTGTACTACAGATTAACAGAGCTAGGCAGAGTTGTTAGCCGCCTTCTTCATCTGTTAAATTTTTTGAAATTATTTCATCAATATACATATTTTTTATCCTTGGAAAAGCAACCCTCGAAATAAATAATTCACCTGATTAGGAATTTATTTAATTGTATCCGACCACAGATAATTATACGGATGTACATGTTCGAACACAGAGATACACGTATTATGGATGTTCGAATGAATAGGTTTTGAACTCGAAACTTACCTGACGTGCTTAATGATTAAGAAACAAGAGGGGAAAAAAGAACATGAGTGTATGAAACAATAGCCATTTGTATGGCTTAAATTTAAGCATATATAAAATCTTAATAAGATTTGCTTAACATTAATTTTTATGAGCCAAAAATTTGTGACTACGAACAACACTACCTAGAAGTTCTCGTATATTAATGTCTCGTATATTGATATGGAAGTCTCATTGAGGGACTTCTTAATGGTTTTGATCGCAACCCAAGATATGGGCCTATGACTACATATGGGCTGGGCATTGGTTAATGGGCCTATAAACTCTCAGACATGGATAGATGGGTAGTGGTTGACCTATGTTTGTTAAATGTCCGGTGTTCGCATAATTATTAGACCAAAAAAAAAGTTAAAATTCTTGGGTAAAATTATTTATTTTTAAGTCTATACGTATAAATATTACTTAATTAATACTTATCAAATTTCAAAACAAACACAAAAGTCCAGCAACTTTATCTTTTTTTTTTTTTTTTATAGATTAAACCGTGTTTGGGTGTCACGGGGGTTGAGACTTGAGATAATACTTTTGAGGCATATTTTGTTGACATCCACTTCGTGCTTTTGACCTCAGGTCTTCAGTAGTCAGTAGGCAGCGTCAACTGTGTTAGGTTGAGTAGTTAGAACCAACCCAAAAAAAAAAAACAATCTTGATTCAAAATGTTCTATAACTCTTTGTAATTTAATTGAACTCACAAAAAATAATTTTTTTTAACAAAAAAATTCATCATGTACGTAACTTAAAAATGATGAATGCAACTCACAATGCATGATCAATAACTTTTATTTTATTTTTCTTAAATAGTTAGCAAGCTTGATCCCCATCTAAATATCGTGTTGGTCTAACCTGGTATCATATATATCATGTATCTGGAAGTGTGCATTCTCACTTGTCATGCATACATATTTTCTTAACGTGTATTTATCATATAGACAATTTTAAATGTGTGGTGCTGATGTAGCTTATGGGAGTATACATTCGTAGGAGTATGATATAAGCTTTGGTCTAACCCATACATCTACAAGTATATGGATGATCAAGAGGGAATAACTGAATATTGATTCAATTGATGACCATACGAGAAGAGAATATAGTGTTGCTCATCGATAAAAACCTCTTTAGAAGAAAAATTGTTCGACCCAATACCATTATACCAATCTAAACGTTATGAGAGATGTAATTTAGTTAACAATAGATTTTTTTTTTTTCCTTTGATGGATAAAAAAGGGGGTCCATTATTAACAAGTCATACAACATGTAAGATACGGTACGCATGTCTTTTAAGAATAAACTTAAAGTCATACAACATCTATAAAGCGCACATCTTACTTGCTGCCATCAACCTTATATTTCATAGGCTGTATGTTTTTTTTAAATACAGCAGGGCAATAGTAAAACTTTATTGAATAAATATTTACTCCACCTGTCTATTACCCAATTAAAGCAAGTAAGTCCGACATAATAAGATTCAACCAATTCCTCTCAAAAGCCATGAACAACTCTCCAAATGAATCACCATGTGAAACTAACAAAACCAATTCTCATGTATGATGTATGCTTCTAATGCCTTTAAATATCAAATTCCATGTCAAATCTCCTCCACTCGGATTTTCAGTTGTAAGGACAGACCCAATAATAAAGAAGGCAGACAAAATCAACTGTGTCAGTACCCAGTCATCATGCAAATGCATGCCTAGTACGTAGCAATTAGTCAGAGATATGAATATATGATAGAGGAGTAGGACAGTATTACTTATTAGGCCCTATTTTTTTATTGATAAATTTTAATTTATTATTTATTAATCTTAATTAATTTTAATCGATTTCAACGTATTCCATTAATTTTAATAAAAAAATTTTATTTTAATTCACTTCAATTAATTTGAAAACTGTAATTGATTTTTTACTATTTTAACCATATTCTATTCATTATATAAAAAAAAATTAACTCACTTCGACTCACTTCAATAAAAAAATACTCACTTCAACTTATTTCAATTTGTTTCTACCCATCTCAACTAACTTCACCCATTTACTAACCAATATTTTCCAGCAAAAGAGAACAGACCCTTAATTGAATTGAAATCATATCATGGAACTAACAACAATAGCACCTCCCAGTATGGGTTCCGCTTTCACGGGATTTGTGGAGATCCAGATGTCGACAATTTTACCTCAATCGGTATACCTATCCGCAGAGAGACTGATTTCAAGATACCCACAAAATAAAAATCATATCATAGATATATATGGAGAAAAATATATTCCTTCCTTTTTACTCAACCTTTACTGGTAAAGTGTAAATCATATTTCAAGTCTGGTAGTGTTTTTTGTTGTTCACATGCACACATGATCAAAATTATTGTCGTTTGTTATTATTATTATTATTATTATTATTATTATTACTATTGTCAAAGTGTACATCAGTAGCCCCCAAGAAAATTCATGTCACTGCTTATTGTTTGGCAAAATACTCCTGATTAATCAATGCCAGGACTCCTATGTATAATGATCATTTAATTAATTAGTTTGGTAGTCTTTTCAGTTCACAACGCAATAATTAAGCCCTTGATAACATATCCCAGTTAGTTCAAGTTGGATCATACACTGCTGTTGATTTGATTTCACTCTCGCTCTTTTGGAGGGAGTTGATATTTTTTTTTCTTTTTTTTATTCAGATGAGTTACAAAGGATAATATAATACAACTAAAATTATCGTATAAATGCATAGCGACCTTTTTTTGTCTTCGTCTCTCTCTATATGTATATAACTATATATTCACACGGGATTTCGTTTTAGAATGATACTGAAAACAGTTAATTTTGATTTCCGAAGAAATAATAATGCAAATTCTATAGTGCATGAAATTATCTCACAATAAGTCATTTGAAGACCGTAGGTTGTTGGATTAATATTGCAAATTCTAAATTCATGTTTTCATAAATTTAAAATCATCAAATTTTCAATAGTTACAATTGATTAAAAATAGCTAAGTAATTTAGATCTTTGTTGGATATAATTGACAGGTACAAATGACATACTGATCGGGCCAATCTTTCTATGAACACAGATATATGCGTGTAATTTTATAAATGTTTAAATTGTAGATAAAAATATGATTTTACACTATTTAGAAGTCGCAACACATATTCGTCATTCAATCATACCATTTTTTTTCCCAATTTAAAACGCAACAATATGATTCTTAATGCAAAACGAAACACTTAATATGTGTCCTGTAATAAGACACTTATCGTTTTGTTTTCAAAACACGTATCTAGGACATTCATACTTATGAACATTTTTCTACCGAAGATAATATGTTATTATGATAATTTGTGATAAACAATCATTTTTTTAAATAACTATAATGTTTAATTCCTGTTTCTAAAGAGAGGTCCTATCAGTGGACAACTATAACAATCCTTGTTTGAAATATGTAATTAGTAGAAAAAAATTTCAACAAAACAAAAAAGGCAAAGAATGAAAGACTCAATTTTTTCAACCCCAAAGTCGACACGATTTGACTGTTTAACTTAAAAAAATATTGTTTTTCAATTTTTCATAGATCTAAACTATTTACAAGACTGATACGAAATTGACTCATTAATTTATTAAATTGGTCAATCCAAATCGGCTCGTTACCCAGCTCTAACGTCCTGCCACATATTTTTTTATTTATTTATTGATAGATACATATATAGCAATTTGAATTTCAAATCTCTTGTAAGAAGCACAAGAGTTCTTCATTTTTTTGAAAATTTTAAAATTAGTCAATTTGGGATGTGAGGACAAAGGAGCGTAAACGTCTCTATGATGGGACTCTTAAGTGGGCAAATTTATATTATAGACAAAGCCACTAACAATTTAGTATAACATAATTATTAAGCTGATCTAAGCAGGTAATTAGCACTAAACACAGAGTTTGACCTGTACAAATACAAACTATACATCCAAAAGAGAAGAGAGTGGACCCTTTTCTTCCTTATATTTTTTGTTGTCAACATATGCAAATATTTTATGATAACTTTTAAATAATTTATTAGTGTCCAATAATCCAAAAAATATGTAGAGGATACTAAATAGAAATGCCAAAGTCATCCGTGCATATTGATTCAAGTAGTTTGATACTTATTTTTCTTACATAAAGTCTAAGACTTGAGTCTCAACGACTATCATACTGAATTATTACGCAATATAAGTAAAACTGTTGTAACATCGACACTTTAAACTCAAAGAGCATCTGCATGAAGGAACGTGTTAATTTATAGAACATATTTATAAGCCTTAAACTATTAACTTAAACTCTTGATTGAAATGACTTTTGAATACACGAAATTAAGTGCTTAATCTAAGCTATTTGAGTTATCACCCCTATAGCATCATTTGAGCTAATTAAAGTTGAATTTGTATTAATTATCTAACAATAATTATAACACTTTACACACATTGAGTGAATCTTTACAAAGCATATTTGTAACTCATTAATAAAGAATGACCTAAGCATGTGATCATATTAGTTGATTTAATCAATCAATTATTTAAAAGTTATTACCAAAGAAACATGGTACAGTTCAAATTATATCACTACAAAAACGCGCCCATTTAAATACGAACTTTTTCGTTTCTAAATGATGGTATTTCGATTCTAAAGCCCATCAGCGATGAAATAGAAATGAACAAAACTTCGTATCAAAATGCACGATCGCAAACTGAAAATAGATAGGAAATGGGATTTAGTTTTTGTTAGATGCTAACTTTGGAAACGAACTCAATTTTCCTATCTAACAGATACTAAGATGCTTTGGTATATGACTATTAAATATTCGTATCAGACTAATATGCAGCTAGATACAACCGGCCTAATTTCGTATCAAATTGAAAGCAAATATTTTGTATCTACTGTAATGTTTCTTCAACTCAATTAGATACGAACGCAATTTCGTATCTAAATTTCGTATCTAATTAACAAACTGCATTTCCAGAAAACATGACACTTCCGTTTCTGACATGCTATTTTTCTTTTCCAATCTGGAACTTGTATTCCCAATTCACAACAGTTGTCCAATTGCTAAATACAAGCAAATAGATACGGCAATACATATGAGTCCAACATTACATCATGCATAACAACCAACCAAATAT